>NSDO01000020.1:101693-154578 GCA_002286825.1 Lagenidium giganteum
TTTATCTGTCCTCCGAAATTCGCTGAATAAATTCTAATGTGCTAATGTCATCTCGATGTCATAATGTACACGAAAATTGCTCTATGTTGCTCGTGCGTTGCTCGAAGAGACAAAGTTACTGGCGCCGTAAAGACTGCCGTGATGCCTCACGCCGCAGGTACACACATTGGCGCCAAAAATCCTGCAACGTGGCATCATGGCTGGCTGATGATCATCATCACCAGCTCAGGAATGGACATTCAACGCGGCTGCGTTACATGCTGCTGCCAGTCCAGGACATGTCCACGCAGCCTATGGATGATGGGCGGCCGCTCCAGTTGGGACCAGACGCGCAATTGGCACATTTCATCATCGAATCGAAAGTGTTCATGTTTCACGATCATCGGTGTCGGTGATGGCGCGCCCTCGCTTGGGGAAGCATTCGAGAGGCTCATTGTTGGTGTTGTCGCAACGCGCATTGGGATGAGCGTAGTGGTGACATGGGATATAGTGGGTAAACATATTCCATGGTTTTCTCTCCCTTGTCTCCAGCTGCACGATCACGTCGTCGGTAGCATCGATGGGTGCCATCACGAATTAACTTTGAATGGGCTCGTAACGCACGTGGTGTTGAGGGGGCTCGGGCGCAACGCGTCGAGCTTGGCGCTCGAGATGCATCCGCCGATGCGACGCGAAGCGCCATAACCGTTTTAGGCTCCCAAACTGTCGCTAAACAGAGCGCGAATGGCGCGAGGACCATGCGTACGCGCGCCTTCGGCTGTCGGTATGGATGGCCTGGTGAACGTTGCAGCGGCAGCGGAGAGCAACAACGCCGATGGAGCACGCTTACCAGCTGCCTGCTCACCCCCACCCGTGCACACACCGAGCAGTCATCCTGCACAAGATGTTCGCTCGTGGCTTCTTTCCCCACCTGGAAGCAAGGATGACGATCCCACTGAGCTGGGCCTAGATGCGATACGGCATCTGATGTCGAGCGGCATCGGCCACGACGACCTGGCAATGCGCACTCGCGCGATGGCTTGGCGAATCTTGCTGGGTGTGTTGTCCACGAGCAAAGCGTCATGGCAACGCGACATGCAGACGCGAAGGGATGAGTTCACGGCCTGGAAGCGCGAGTTCCTCGGCAAGCGCCAGCGTCGAACCGCCCCGACGGTGGCAGATGACGAAGACAACAACAATGGTGGGCAAACGCAGGTAATCCCGTGCGCGAGCGACGACGACCAGCGAGATGCTTCGCTGGTCAAAGAGATCGAGAAAGATGTCTCGCGTACACAAAGCGCACTGGCATTCTTCGCCATTGGCGGTATCGCACAGCAGTGGATGTTGCGCATCCTATTCGTGTATGCGAAACGACACCCCGACATCGGGTACATGCAGGGGATGAACGAGATCCTTGCGCCACTGCTGCTGGTGTTTGGCTCGGACCCTGACGAGGAATGGGCCCAGCACGCCGAGGCTGACGCGTTCCATGCATTCGAGACCATCATGAGCTCGGCCAAGATCCTGTACATGCGCTCGCCGAGCGATCCGTCCAAGAGCGGCGTCGATCGACAAATGGAGCGCTTGACGACGCTGATCCGCCAACATGACGCCTTGCTGTGGCAACACCTGGTGGGTTGCAACATATGTGCGACAAACTGACTTTCGATTCTGTAGTGACAAGTGGTTGTGTTTCGCAGAACTCTGTTGGCTTGACGCCAGACTTGTACACCTTCCGGTGGTACATGACACTGCTGGCGCGCGAATTCCCAATGGATGTGACGCTGCGTGTATGGGATGCACTGCTAGCTGATCCAAAGCGGTTCAGCTTTGTGCACTACGTGTGCTGCGCGCTCGTTCGACACCAACGCCATGCACTGCTGCACGAGGGGTTCACAGCGTGTCTGAATATCCTGCAGACGCTGCCAAACGTCGACATCGAACAAGTTCTCACTCAAGCTGAACAAATGCGCGAGAAAGACCGCCTCACGGATCACAACCGCCAACGCGCTGCGAGTTTCTCGATGACCCGGCAATAATAGCCTCGAACCTAATGATAGTGACATCATAGTGTCATACACCACTGTTACCAATTCAACCTGACCATTTAATATCAATATTGTCATGAAGAACGTGGTTGATGCCGTGCTGGGCCGTCACCTGCTGCTGTATTTCGATGTCAACAAGGTCTGTGACTGTCACGACAAGCCCGTGCTGCGGAGTGAAATGCGCACTTTGCTGACGGCTGAAGTACACTGTGGCTCTGAGAGTAGACCGTGATCATGCACGATCCCGTCCAGGGCAAGGACCTGCGTCACATCCTCAATGACCTGCTCACCGAGAGCTGTTATGGGCGCATCCTGAAGGATTCCACGACCACAGCGCAGTGGCAATGGAACGGCACGAAGCCATGTCCGCATTACACGCCGCAGGAGGGCGAGATCACGTACGGCATGTTTCTTCGCCACCAGGTGCGAGTGATCGGTGCGTTCGTCTCGCACACGCGTTCCGGTCGACACTGACATGCGATGAGCTGCGCAGTTTCCTACTTGTGCCGATCCATTGGAGGCGAGGCAGAACAAGAACAAACGCAAGATCGCCCGCCAAAGCTTCACAGCGCCTGGTCAGCCGGGTGAGGACCTTGCATCGGAGCATTGCGCACTGCTCGATTGCCTGCGCCTTCCAGCCGATCCATCGACGTCGGGGGCGAGCACGGAGCATGACGACCACTACCATTTCATCTTGCCAGCGTTCCTGCGACTGATCCAGCAGCTCCATGAGAGCAACGTGCACTTCAACTTGGTGTTTCGCACTTATGGAAACGACTTGCATCGCATTGCCGAAGAGTTCAATGCGTTTTGCGAAGGCCGCCACCCGCATGTGGCACTACCGGAGGAAGTGCGTCTGGATGGCACAAACGGCGGTATTGATCGACGTATTCTTTTCGAGGCGGGAGCTGGTGGCTATCGGTTCGGCACGTTCTTTCGGGACGCAACAACGACGGCGCTCATCATGGGAACATTTGACCAACCCGAGGGCGTCCCAAACCCATCCCTGCACTTCTACGAAGATCCGAAGTACGCCCGCACACACCAAGTGAGGGGCCACCGAACCATCTATTCCTTCCTCACTCAGGAATGGCGGCAAAGTCAGGCGACGCTGGCACTTCGAGACTTTTACCCGCACTGGTTCGCTCACCAGGAAGATGCGTCGGCCGGCAAGTTGTTGCTGCTTGACCCATCAGAGACATCCGTCGTGCCTCTGTTCTTCGATGACAACATCTTGCCACATGACCCGCACATTGTCGACGCTCGAGACGTCAACACGGGGGAAGCTGTGCCATTCGAAGTCACCAAGGACCGGTATTTGCTCCGCGTTGAGCCTTTGCAGGCCGTTCGAGAGGTTGACTACTTTCTCAAACGTTTGGAAGACGCTTTCAGCACGAAATAGGCATGGATGCTCACCAGTGTCGCAATGTGCGTCCGCACGCTGAAATTGCGCTCCATTATCATGGTCACTTCATGACAATTCCGATCTCATCACGTCTTTTTCATCGCACTTGTCCCACAACCTGATCGTGATCTCCAAAAGAACTGTGACGCGCGATCAGGTTATCACCGCGATACAATAGAACGATGAAAAGTGCTTGCTAATGTTTTCCGGCTGAACGAAACTAACGCGTCTCTCAGCGCCGACGATGGCTGTCGCGCTCACGACTGCGGCTCTTATGGCGCGAACGGCGTGGGCTTGGGCTGGAGGAACGATGGCGACGGCTAGAACTTTTGGAGTCGCGGTGGCTGGTTCTATCCCGATCATCTCGGCGGTGGCTGCGGCTACGGCTACGGCTGCGGCTACGCCCACGTGAGCTTTTGGATGAACGTTCAGGGCTTCGACCGCGGCGGTCACGCCCGTGGTCTCGACTGCTCTCACGATCTGTATGTTTCAGTGGTCGATCTGGATCACGCCTGCCGCGGCTCCCACTTCGGCTGCGTCGGCGCGAGGAGCCATTGCGATCGCGTGGTCGGTCTCTCTCAGCACGGTGCTTGCGCGTGCTGTCGTTGGTCTCAGCAACCAAATCGAACCGTTCGCCACCGCCTCGTTGCTGGTTCTTCAGTCTGAGGTTACCACCAACGTCGCGTCGATCGCGTCGTGTTTCGTTCTTCTGAGGATCGCCGTCGGCCTTGGAGTGTTTTTCCCACGGGCGGCGCTTGAACTTGTTCCAAAGCTTCGAGACGGACTGACTGAAGTCCACCTTGATGCGGCGATCGTCTAGCAGGACGTTGTTCATCTTGATGTACGCTTCTTCGCAATGACGCTTGTCGGTGAACTCAACAAATGCATAGCACAACGAGTCACCGGTCTTGTAATCGCGGATGACTTCGCTCTTGCACGGCCCGAAGCGGCAAAACGCCATGTCCAAGTCGCTGCTTTCGGTGACAGGGTTGAGCTTGGCCACAAACAGCACTTCCTCTGGTGGTTTGACATCGGCATCAGGAAGGTCACCGATCATTTCCAGCACCACCGCTCGGGACTTGGCTTCTTTTTCACGCACGCTTTTTTCGATCTCTTCCTCCGTACGGCCTTCGTTCTCATCCAGCTTCTCGTCAGCGGCCAAGCGGACTTCCACGGTTTCTTCCTCGGGCCGTCCTCGCACAGGTGACGCTGGTGGAACTACGAGCAAGTCTGGATCTGGGAATGGATCCTCGAGAATATGCGTGTGCATGATGCGCACATCCTGGTACGGGCGGCCAGCGTCGTCCACGTACACGCTGTTGAGCTGGTCAAGCACGTCCATGCCTTCTGCAACTTCCCCAAAGATCGTGTGCTTCTTGTCCAGGTACTCAAGGTCGTCTCCCCGCATCGTGATGTAGAACTGCGACGCGTTCGAGTTGGGGCCCGTGTTGGCCATAGCCACCTGCAGCCATCAAACCACTGGTGAATCCACCGCACGACCACAAAACTCATCCACACAATACAACGTACAAGTCCCTTCCTGTTGTGCTTCAGATGCGGTCGAATCTCGTCCTCAAAGTGCTTGGCCTGTGGCCCGTAGAGCATGCCGTAGATGGACGTGCCGCCCTGCCCCGTGCCCGTGGGGTCACCGCTCTGCACCATAAAGTTCTCCTGCACATTGAAAAACAGCACGTTGTTGTAGTACTTGACTTTGCACAGCTTGAGGAAGTTCTTGGCCGACAGCGGACAGTCGTCCACGAACAGGTCGATCACGACCTCGCCCAGCGTCGTCTCCAGCAGCACCGACATGGGAATGACAATGTGGCTGGTGCGCCATGAGCTGCATTTTGTCCCAGATGGTCGGGTGGCGCATGCAGTGGAACGACCCATACAATACCCGAAGTGTGATTGGCCAAAACTGGCCCCAGCTACAATAATGGCAATAATGGCAATAATGGCACAGATGACTGGAACGACGCGATGCACATGATGAACGTGGATGCGTTCGCGGTGCCTCGCCCGTTGCGCCTGCGCAAGCGCAAGAATGCAGATACAAGCACGGCGTATTTCACAGAAGATGAATATCACTTGTTCTCTGTGCAGGGTGACTCGCACGAGTCCAGGCTGTACGGAGACGAAGAAGCACGGCGCCACGTGGTGGTCACTCGAGACTACAAAGTGCCGCCGCCACCGAAGCCCAGCAGCGAGCGTGCAGCAGCAGCGGCATCGCTGCTGGAAACTATCCACAGCTCACTGCGCGATGTCAAACAAGTGCATAATGCTGCCCCAGCGCAGCCCGTGGTCGTCGGCGCGCCGCCACTGCCCCAGCGGCATCTGCTGGACATCCTGTACGACCGCAAGCACAAGGCAGACGCGGATTCCGCCGAGAATATCTCCCGTCGCATCTCAACACTCACCATCGCACAGCACGTGCAGTACCTCAAGCTGCTTCAGAAGCGCGTCACTGCTCAGCTGGTTGGGATGGTGGTCATGTGTCTGGTGCGCTGGATGTTTCAGACTAACGGCGCTTGTGTGTGGTTACCTGCCTTGTTGTGTAGCGTGGCCTCCCTGCACTGCTGGCATTGTCGAATCAAGAAGCCCAAGAATGGACTGACCTTGACTCGCTCGTTGAGCTGGAGCAGGTGCTACAGGTCGCGAGATTGCTTTATATGACCTGGTTTCACTCACTCGTTGTTGGAGGTATGTAGGCCGCGTTACGTGCTGACCTGGAGCGATTAGCTCGCAAGGATTGTGCCGCGAGATACACATTCGTGCCGACGTTCGCGCATCACTGGCACGAGAAGACGATGGTGCACTGCAAGAATGATGTGTACCGCATGTATTCCCAACACTACGAGCCGTGCGTCGCGATCCCGTATGCGACCGATCCTCGAGCGAAGTTACCGCCGAGACCTCCACTTGTGATGCAACACGTCAAAGAAGTGATGCATTATGGTAGTGCTTTTGTGGTGGATGAAGAGACGCTCTTTGCACCAGGGATGACACTGAATCGAGACCCGGTGATCACCGCAAACACCTCGACAGGCGAAGATGCGTCCTCGAGCACCACTGCTGCGACGACAGCAGCAGCCATCGACGAGCACTATGCTCTTCGTGAGTGCATTTCCACGGATTCATATGCAGAGCAACTCATGGACACGCACGATTGCGAATTCGCGATCTCGTCGTCCACGCTGCTGACGCTCTTCGACAACGATACAAAGCGCTTTGAATCGGTAAGTGACCACCGTTGTGTATCGCTGCTCTCATCTACTCAACGATAAGCCGGATTTTTGTTGGTGTCGGTAGAATTATGGATGGATTATTCCAGTAAAAAGTCGATTGTCGATGCTGAAGGATGGATCGACCAAGAAACGTGTGTACCTTGATCGTTCGCTACCATCACGTTACGTCCCAGCGCGCCAGAAGTTGTCGGAAGCTTCCACTCGCAAGCTGCTCACAGCTTTTAAGGTGCTATTGGGGCTGTGTCGCCCTGTCACGACAGAAAATCGAAACTAATACTAATGCGTGATTTGCAGCGACGCAGCGGAAAACCAACAGACAACGGCAGGAGGTCCTATCATGTGTGGCAGCTCGGCGATCACCGAGTCCTAGTGCGTACCACGACACACGCGATGATAACCGAAACGACAGCGGCAAAAGGTGGGGCCAGCGCCAGAACGGCAAGAAAAGGAGACGCTGGCAACACGACGGTGAGCGCGCAATGTGATGCTGTGTCAGCGTTCCGTTCACTCACTGTGACATGTGCCTTAGAAAACTTCTCCGCTAAGTCTGTTCGTGAAAGTTGATCATGAAGATCTGAGTTTACCGGAGTCGTTGTCACCAAGCGAGCGCAACATGTTTTGGTTGCATTCATGGCTGCGGGGAAACTCGACAGTTGTGATTGGCCGACTGAATCCGCTAACAACTGAAGTAATTTCGTGGGAAAAGCACTCGTTATCGACCTTGGTGTTGGGCAGCGACCCTAATGGCTCGCTATGGATCGAGTACGTGTCGTCAACAACATGCTCGCTCTTGCCTATGTCTAACACGTGTTTCTGACTGATTTTCATTTGTTGATGTTATTTGATACTCCTCCAGGCCTAGAGAACGCTTCCATTTGGTTCGAGACGTTCTCGTTAATCTTTTGACGCTTCCTACCGGCAATTACGTTGTTCGCCATGGCGGCGTAGCTTCCAAGACCGCTGAAATATTGATGTCAACCGCAAAGCCAGCCAATGATTCTGCAGCTGCCGATTCCGTGACTAGCGACAACAACGGTCTCTTTGACCTGCATCGTCATATCGCCCACAGCGGAGAAACCAGCTCTGAAATTGTCGACTACTCGTTCCCAACGTGGCCTCACACTCTAAATCGTGTGCCATACACGTATCGCACAGGAACGTACTGCAGGGATTTCTTATTGGATGGTGTGTGTCCGTTGTTAGCGGCAAACGAATATTGTGGAGCAGTTCACTTGCGTCAGTCGACGACGTCGCCATGGTTATTCGAAGACTACACGCTGTTGCTACAAAAGATGAAGAAGACGGAGTTCGCGCTGCCGCCGAACTCGCAGCCGTTCTTTCTCGAACCTGACTTCCCGCTGTGTCGGAACTCGAAGTCCATGGACCCCACAGATCCGCACGCTCCGGTACGATGCCAAGATCCAAAATGCCAGCTCCCACACATGACTGTGCATGAAGTCGCCGAGCGTCTCGCGGATCTATTGATGCGAGAGATGCGCTTCCGCCGCAGGAAGCACAAGCAAAACAATCGAGTCGCTCGTGGACGCAAGCAGCCAAATCCGGCACAAGCAGAGACGACGACACCAGGTCAGCCGCCGCCAGCTATTCGAAGAGTGCAGCCTGGTCACCGCCAGTTGAGGCGCCGATAGATATGTCGAAGATGTAGCGAATAATTGTGAAAAATGCGTGACATTAAGGCGCGCTCATCGGAACTGAGATGCTACGCCTACATCAGGTATCCGTCACTCTTGGCTAATGCCTTTGCCGATCGCTTTGCGTCACTGAACAGCTCATTGATCTCGTCCACGTCGTCCAAGCTGACCTCCGATCGGCCCTGCGTCTCCGCGAGAATGCGCGATGGCGTGAGCAGCTGTACACTGTAACGGAGAGACGTCTCCGCTCCGATTTCGCCCAAACGGTTCGTTGCATCATCACTGAGCTTGATGTTCTCGGCTTCTGCGCGAATCTTCAAGATCTGCACCATTTCTTCCACCGAGTAGGGCATTGTGCGCACGATGAGCATACGGTCCAGCAAATCGAGTGGCACTCCGTGAGGAGACGCGATATCAGTGCCACGAATGGTGCAGACACCACGGTTCGTGGCAAAGATAACAATTGGTGCCAGTGTCGATTCGAGGGCTCTGTTCAAGTAAGTGAAACACTCAATGTCAAGCATGTGAACCTGCAAATAGTGGACAAATTCGTCAGCGGCATCTTCAGTGACAACTGATGACCTTCATCCTTCGACATACCTCATCCACGAACAACACACCCGGCACGAGTTCGGCCACGCCTTGATCGATATACCGGTTCACGACCTTGTTGATCTCAGTGCGCAGCTTTTCGGTAATTTCCGTCTTCTTGGGCTTCATCATCTGGCCCATCATGGACATGATGTCTTGTCCGCCCTGGGGACGAGCGTTGGCGATGTCAAGGTCATGCAGCGTCACGTCCTGAATGAGCTCCTTCTTCTTGTGAACGTCACCCTTTGGGATTGGAACGTATTCTTCTGCCTCCAAGTCGTACTCAGTCGCGTACGCATCCGAGCGACCGACACGCTTAACCGATCCGTTGTTCGCTTCAATAAAAATGACGTCACCAACCGACACCTTCTCCTTCTGCAGCGACTCATAAATGCTGGGGTCCAAACGCAATTGCTTTGAGCCCTTCGTGGTCTTCAGACCGATGATCACATGCGAGATCGTCTTGCCGTAGCCACCCAGTGGATTCTCCGTCTCCTCCGGAGTCATCTCCGTCACCTGCAACGAGCAACCAATCCCCAATCGTCAATCAGGACAACCGCTAAGAAGCGCATCAACACGCACATACGATCAAGGACCCACCTCGCCTTCGTACACTTCCTTGTTCTCCTTGATGCGCAGGCCAATGGCGCGGCGAAAGTTCTCCATCAAAATCTCCGTCTTCTTCACTTCGGACGAGTACACCTCCGAGCCCACCATAGGGCAGAAGGGCACCTTAGGCCCCAGCTCCTGTGAGATACTCAACGCCAGTGCCGTCTTGCCCGTGCCTGGCGCCCCAGCCAAGAGCAACGCACGCCCAGCCATCTTCTTTGACTTGATCAGCTCGACCACGATGCCCGCAGCTTCACGAGCCTTCTCTTGGCCGACAAGACCCGAGGCAATCGGAAGCGCGTTACCATCACTGTCCAATCCCAGGCCCTTGATATGTGTGTGCGACGCAATGCGCTGCGTTTTTGTCGTCGACTGCACTTCCTCGATCTAGAACAAACCAACACATTCACGTCAGTTCACGATCCCTTGTGACGCTCCAGCGGTATCGAGGGCACGGCAAGGTCTTTCGGCAAGGCTGATAGCATGCACATTGATCTATTGCCACGTAGATCCCAGCAGTGGTGCCGCCATGGCACGGAAGGGCACGCTCACCTTCATCACGGCGTTGGTTCGATGGCGAATGATCAGCAGGATACTCGAACCAACGGGCGCCGACGAGCGAAAATTACGAAAGTTACGCCGATGCGTTAAATAACGAATAATTGAGTGGAAGCAATGCACCATTATTGCGGTAGTCACTATTCGAAATTGGCACACATACCACTATTGCTCGGTGCGTGTTGTTCCGTGCAGTCGAGACTTTGCCGTCATCAGCGCAAATGGCTGTTCGCCCGTTGTTTGGTGGAACGCTGTCGTGCGCTATTCCGGATGGGTTTGCGGATGTGAGCGCGTTTCGACAGGTGCCCGACAACCAAGAAGTATTTGCGAATGCACACACCGATCAGTGCATCATTATCGAGCTGCTCCAGTTTGAGAGTGGTGTGGCGAATGAAGAGTCTGGACAGTATTTCTTCAATGAAATCGCGCACTCGAATGGCTGCAGCCCTGCTGACGTCCGTGTCCTGGAAAAGCGCATCATTCCAAGAGAAGAAGGCCCGTCCATAAATGCTGAGTGTGTCAGCAGTGTCGTGGTTGGCGATCAGCATGTCGCCAAGTTTAAAGAAGGAGAGAACGCCAAGAACGTTGTGCGCGTGTACCTCGGCAACATCCGGTAAGCTTGTCACCTGCAAGCGGCGTTCACCGAAACACCACTAACTTCGAATGAATTTTCAGCCTACCACATGTGACGACGGATGTTGTCATTTCCGTCTCTGTGCCAATGCAGATCAATCCTGCGAGCAGCAGCAGCGAATGCTCCCAGCTAACCAACAGCGCAGAAGTTGGAGCCCAAGTGTTTCAGACCGTCCATCGTTCTTTTCAAGTGCATGACTGGACGTTGTTTGGTTGAAATAAAGCGCATGGCTTGTGAAATTTGACGTTCTTGCATTTGTACAGGGCTGGCTGCGAGATGCCCTTGTTGACAAACCGCAGTCAGCCTCAGTGAGTCCATCATGTGACATCTCCCTGCTGGTATCCAAAAGCAGTTAATTTCGACCACAAACTCACACCACATGGCTTCAAGAATCTTGCATTGGCCATTGGATCTGGAGAAACCACACCGGTTTAGTGCGTGGTGCGACTAGTCTTTCCCGGGTGGCTTTGCAGCAACCTACGTACGCATCGCTGCGACGCGCGATGATAGCACGATGAGCGATGCAGTCGTTGAGGCCACACTTCATTCCTCAATTTGATCGATTCAGCTCAAATCGTCCAGTACATCCCAGCCAAAGTCGCGACGGCAAGCACGTGAAGATTCAGTATGCTGCGCAAGAACTTGCTCCTCAGCATCGCCCTCGCGGCATGCATGACACAGGCTTACGCCGAAGTTGAAGTGGCAGATGCAGCGCAGGCTGTCCAGGCATCGTATTCCAGCTATGGCGCCGGTGGCGGAGGTGGAGACTACAGTTCCGGTGTCGTCTCGGGCGGAGGCTATAGTGGCGGTGGCGGCGCTACCCAGACTAATGGTCGTGGCGGCTACAGTGGTGGTGGTGGCTTCAGCGGTGGAGGCGGTGCTCGTCAAGTCAGTGGCGGTGGCGGTGGCTACAGTGGTGGAGGCGGTGCTCGTCAAGTGAGCGGCGGTGGCGGTGGCTACAGCGGTGGAGGCGGTGCTCGTCAAGTGAGCGGCGGTGGTGGTGGCTACAGCGGTGGTGGTGGCATGAGTGGCTACAGCGGTGGTGGAGGCGGCATGGGCGGCTACAGCGGAGGAGCCGCACAGACCAGCGGTGGTGGCGGCGGCTACAGCGGTGGTACTGCCCAGACCAGCGGCGGTGGTGGTGGCTATGGCGGCGGTGCCTACAGCGCTTACCGACAGCTGCGTGTGGCCGATGACGTGGCTAATGCTGATCAGCAGTAGGCGACGCGGTAGTGATGTGCATTGGCAGTCCGTGAGAGATAATCATATAGATGTCTTCGTTGGTATCGTTCGCACTGGTGGGCATCACCATCCCAAATTCTTACGCCAATCCGTTGGTTCCCATCTCGTTCAGATGTTGCTCCCTGTGTTTCGAGAGAGCTAGTGCTAGTGCTTTTCGGCAGCATCCGCAACATTTCCCAAGCGATCACCTTTCACTTGGACAGAGCAGCAGTGGTGACAAACGTCGTTCCGTGCTTGTGCCAATGGAATTTTAGGGTTACACTGGACGTGCGACAAGCAGAGGTGGGTGGGTGGGTGGGGTGATATGTCATGTGTCGATCATGAATGCAGTCGATATTCGAGAGTGACAACATATATTGGCGTAGATGGTAGAATCCTGCGCTAACCTGACCTGCTAGCATCATCCATTGAAGTAGTGGAGAAAGTGGAGGAGGATGGAAAAGCCAAGATAAAAGCAGAAGATCATAAATCCGTATCCACTCCCGATCTGCTGCGTTTGTTCCAGGATTTTGTTGCTCTACACAACGAAGAGATCAGTGATCAGAAATCGCTGAGTAACATTCGCTATTGCCGATGGTACCTGTTTCACGTTGGAGCTAGTTTCTTGAGCGTGATGATGAATCATCTCGATGTCGGTTTGCTGCTCTACAATCTTGTCAGCAAACTGACTCATGAGTGTGGAAATTTCTGCCATTTTCGTCTCCATTTTCCTGTACACAGAAATTCACCCACGTTAGTGACCAGGATTCGCAAACAATGAGTTCAGGAACATACTTTGCATCTTCGAGATTTTCTTGAAAATGTCGTTGCAGCATCACATTTTCAGCGCGAAATTGGCGTTCTTGCTCTTCAGAGATATCAAGTTCTTCATTTTGTGACTGGAACGTAACTTCCGTGTGTTTATGCGTGGATTTCGCGATTTTTGCTGGCCGCGGTGTCAATTTTCTCTCCGAAGACGAATCTGATGTGATGTCCGACTTTGGTGCCAGTGCAGACAACATAGGCGATCGTTCCAGACTTCCAGATCGTTGCTTCTCGTCGGCCAGCTTCACTTGTGTCTCGACAGCCTCCAGCTCCATGCGGTCATCTTCGGGCAGCAATCTGAATGATCATGAGAACAGTTCCTGCGAAACGTCGATAATCATAATGCATTCTTGCGTACCTTGAGCTGACGACCCATGGTTGTAAGTAGCGCTGCTTCTGCATTCGCTTTGTGACGTCTGTGATGCCCTTTAGGCGCTGTCCACAACAATGGCCGTTATGATCATATAGCATGACCGATCACGACTTCCCGATCTACCTCTAGCAGATAAGCAACGACTTCCTTCTGGTATTCTACGATCGCATCCGTTGCACCTGTGAATCAATGCCAATACGGTCATCGCGTCAGCTCGAACACGTAGCATGCGCATCCACATGGAATAAGACCTTCACTGGCACAGTCATTAAGGAAATCTACTTTGTTGCTGCAATTCTTGACCAGCTCCATAACTTCCTGTTAATAAACCATCATCATGCCCCAGCAATCAGTCAGTAAGCTGCCCCACGTCATCGTCACACGATGTCGTTCGCCTGCACCGTGTCGAAGTCATCTTTTTCCTTCTCGCTCATCCGCGGTCCTGGCAGCCGAACGAATTGCTTGTGCTGTGTGTACTTCCCCTTGATATCTGTCATCCACTGCTCCATTGCCAGCAGACTCTGCCGCTGAAAACCACAACCAACCAACACGCCACTCAATCTGAGCGCATTGCTCCTGCCTTCAATCCTCCCGCTCAAATGATGGACACCATACCAACTCGGATGATTCCCGCAGAAACGCGCTGAGCGCCTCATCCTGCTGCCCTGGTCTCTTGGTCACAGGTGGAGCCGGCAGCCGTGGCGCCAAGCGCTGGAACTCGGCAGTTCGATCCACCGCCGTGGTCATCGTGGATGCACGCATGCTCATTGCGCCACAGTACTCATCTTCTATTGGTCAAAAGTCTACTTACTTTTAATCCAATCATCTCTCGCACTGCGCACTGAGCTGGGACAACCTGTGTGAGCGGACGACGAGGACAGCGATGGAAGCGCTGGGGTATCTGCGCGGGCACCTGATCAAGGCGAGGGATGTGCGCGTGGACGGCGACGACCTGGTGTTCCTCGACCTCGATGGTGCCGAGGTTAAGCGTCTGCCCAAACACACGCCCACGGCGTACGTGTCCAAGACGTCCAAGAAACCGTACGACCTGCTGGCTGTGTTCACGTGCTACAAGTATGCGGCGCTCATGTTTGGCGAGTACGTCACCAAGTGCCGCGCCGAGAAGGCCGCCATGGTCACGTCCGTGGACAAGAAGGAGCTCATCGCGTACTTGAAGGGCGACATCGACTCCTCGGCGCAGATTGTGGGCAGCGACGCCGCCGCCAAGGCGGCTGACGCGAAGAAGAGCGACGCCAAGGACGGTGGCAGCGCACGCGATGGCGCCAAGCACGACAGTGGATCGGCACACAAGAAGAGCTCACGGCCACATGGAGAAAGCGACGGCGCGGATGCCAAGAAGCGGAAGGTGGACCATCACCACTCGGAGCGGGCACATAGGGACAAGGAACACCATCGCCGGTGCGTTGAGGATGGAGAGTGCAGGAGGACGGCCGAGGCTCAGGCGACCGGCGATATGTGTATTTGTGTTGACGCGATATGTGGGTTTGTATGGTTGATACAGAGAGAACTTACACCCGAACCAAGGCAGCAGCGAGGCGCCGTCGACTGCCGACCTCGCCATCAAGCGCATTCTGGACAAAGAGTTTACGCTGCGGAACCGCACGACCGTTCTCAACGCGAGTAAGAAGACTTTTGAGAACGTGTTGAAGACGGTAGAGCTGGTGAATGCTGAGACGAAAGAGAAGATTGAAAAGGCTTCAAAGGCCGCGCTTTTGGCGCCTGTCACCGCACGCAAGGAGCAGGTGCCGCTCTCACGACTGATGAAGGAAAAGATCCACGGTGAGTGTGGATATGCCATCACCCGTTTTTCGTGTCGGTCCGTTTGTTTGACCCTACTTGTTGGATGGCAGGAACACCGATCATTGTTGTCCCAGCGGGCTTTTCCGATCTGTTCACGATGCTGAACGCGAAGGATTTCCTCGAGCAAGGAGTGTGCGTAATGCAGTTTTCGCGACTAGATTTACTGAAATCGTGAGTGAATGATGACTTACTGTGGCGTGGTCGCAATAGATACGTGTCGAATATGCAAAAGAAGGCAGAAGGTCATCGCAAAGCGCAATCGTTCACGGTCACCCACGAAGAAGACGGCGAGCAATTCCTGTTCAAGGTCGTGGACAGTGTCAGCCGATTCCGCGACAAGGACTGGTTAGAGTTCATGCACACTGAAAAACTCATGAATGCACGAGCTGACGCTGTTGATGTGCAGGAAATGTGTCGTGGCAGTCATTGCGTCGGGCCAAGCATGGCAGTTCAAAGGATGGAAGTGGAAGTTCCCGCTGGAAGTGTTCAAGAAAGGTGCGGTTGCAACAGGCCGCGGTATGCTGCTGGCAGTTTCTTACGGGCATTTGATTGCCAGTTTGTGGCATTCATATCTATCAGCAGGGATCGCAATTGAGCAGCGAAATCAAGCAGTGGGATGTGAAGATTCTGATGGTATGTCGCCCTGTGTAGATGCGTCGATGTTCAACGCCTAATCAACAACTTTCGAAAACAGATCCACCCGGACAAGCGCCATTTGGACAAAGTTGCTTCCAAGGAGTTCTGGCGTCACGTTTTCGAGTTTTTGCGGCTCAAGCTGCAGTGATTAAGCTCACCAGCATTTCTCCCGTCAGCCTCAATCGACAACTTAGTGTAAACAATGAAAAAAAGCAACTGTTCCAATTCTCGTCAGCGTTCTGCATCAGAATGTCGACCACCTCGTGTCTGGCCGCATGTGCTGCGATCGTTGCTGCCTTCCGCCTGTGCTCCCTGCGATCCTGTGCTCGTTGATCAAATGCGGTGAGTGGTTTCTTCCGGAAGCGGCCGACACAGCCCAAATCGCGACCGTCGTATTTTAATATCGCATCGTGCTTTGAGGAGCGCTTTTCCAGGGAGCAACGTAACGGAATCCCGTGGCCTAAAGCGTCGCAGGGCCGAGAATCGTTACTGTGGCACTTGAAGCGCAACTCGGGAGGCTGTTGCCGTCGCCGCAATCGCTCGTCGTTGCCGCTGCTGCCATCGACAGACCAAAGGCTTGGCCCCACCGGGCAGCGCACACTAGCCACGCGACTGAAGGCGCGACATCAGCTCAAGCACCAGTAGTACAGCCCTTCTTCAGTGCTTGCTCCCACCATCGTGCCATCATCTTCACGAGCAAGCCCTCACGTTGTGCGGTGAAGCGCTAGGAGCAACGGTGCCAACACGACCAGCCCCGCGACAAGGACGGACGGTATTGCTCCGCTCATTGGCGCACGGGAAGCAGCACACTGGCCCTGCGGCAGCGCAAAAAGAAGCCTGGCGAGCAGCTCGCTGCTGACGCCGTCCGCGACGCTCCAACGACTACTGCACCAACCGTAGCGGCAGCCGCTGCAGCGATTGCGGGGGCATCTGCTGCTGACATGGTCTCAAGCCAAGGCAGCAACGTCAGTGCTCTTGGGTCGAAAGATGGCTCGACACTGACCAAACACGTCAACGCAATCGGAGCAAACGGGCCTATGAAAACATCGACGAGCATGACAGGCACCAAGAACCTGAGCAACAAGGTTGTTCCCGAGAACCAGACCGTGCCTGCCCCCCTGACGGTCAGAGAACAACTGGCGCAGTTTCTCGACAACAAGTACGTGACCATTTTCATGACGATCATGACCTTGTTTGCGCTGTTCGGTGATGATCTTCGCCTGGGTGTACTCCCCAAGTCCGGTGACAACACCATGTGGAATCTGCTCTTTGTTTGCTTCCTAAGCTTCCTCATTGAACTCATCGTGTCCGTTTACGCTCGCCCCAACTACTTCAACAAGGGACTTGGGTTCGCCTTCTGGTTGGATTTCGTCTCGACCATCTCAATCATCCCTGATGTTGGCTGGATCTGGGAATTGGTCGTCGGGGACGGTAACAAGAGCAACAGCCAAGCTGCGGCGCTGAAGGCTGGACGTGCATCTCGAGCCGGTACCAAAGCTGGTCGAATTGTACGACTGGTGCGATTGATTCGCATGGTGCGGATGCTCCGAGTGATGAAAGACAAGCACCAGACCGATGAATCTACCGTTCAAATCTCGGAACCGTCCAAAATCGGCAAAGTTTTGACCGAAAAGACGACACGGCGCCTGGTAGTTCTGGTGCTCGTGATCATCATCGTGTCACCCCTCATTGGCGCAACCATCGACCTAACAGAGGACGAATTTCAGCAAAACCAGTTTGATCGTATTCATCGAACCATCACAGAATACAATTCCACGGGCGAGATCTCCATGGACACGATGCAGGGGATGGTGCATGAATACGTGCAAAACTGTGAAGGCTATATTGTCAACATGACCATCGTTGGTATTGACTACGCCATCGTCAAAAGTTGGGTTCAATCGACAAAATTCCAGGATTACGACCCTGACGCCGACGACTGGATCGCGTCGTCAAACTTTTCAAGGGATGTCAACCCAAAGACTTTATGGAAAGCGAGCTACTGGCAAGACGACCCTTTTGGCTACTATCGATCAACCGAGCTCAATCCTTACTACAACTTGGCTTGCAATTCCAATGAACCGGCACAGTGCTCATCAGTCTATTATGAAATCACATCGATCACGAAATCCACGGCACAGTTGAATATGGGCAAAACTGTCATCATCATGTTTTGCTTTGCCGTGTCCATTTTAGTGTTAACTCGCGATGCCGAGCTGATGGTCATTGGTCCGATCGAGCGCATGATGCGACTTGTAAATCAACTGGCGCAAAACCCACTCGGTGCGACGGAAGCGAAGAAAGATGGTCTCGAATCTGAGGAAAGCGCGGAGGAATACGAGACCAAGATGCTTGAACAAACGCTGGGCAAGATCGGGCGATTGCTGCAAGTCGGATTCGGAGTGGCAGGGACTGAGATCATTGCCAAGAACATGGGTGGTGCTGGTGAATTGGATGTGATGATTCCTGGCAAGAAGATCACGTCCATCTTCGGGTTTGGCATCATCGAGCACTTTACCGAGACGTGCAGTTTACTTGAAGAAGACATCATCACGTACATCAACACCATCGCTGAAATTGTGCACGGCGATGCGCAGGTGTTCCACGGTGCTGCCAATAAAAACATCGGCGCTGCGTTTTTACTGGCATGGAAGATTTGTGATGGAACTCTTCCAGGTATGCGCGATCCACGCGACTCGATCGATAAGCCGCGAATGGACTCGAATGAGAAGGCGAAGAAACGAGAGGGCATCTTCGTAAAGAGCACCGGCGCGGGCAAGCAGCAGCGACGGATTGGACCTACCGAGTTGGTTGACAGCGCGTTGACGGCGGTGCTGAAGATGCGCGTGGACGTTCACAACGCGAATCACCACGGAACACTGAACAAGTTCTGCACGAATAAGAAGCTACTGGCTGCCTTTGAAGACTTCGAAGTGCACATGGGCTTCGGTTTGCACCTTGGTTGGGCAATTGAGGGCGCTATTGGCTCTAGATACAAGATCGACGCGTCGTATTTATCGCCGAATGTCAACATGGCTGCACGATTGGAAGCAGCTACGGGGCAGTTTGACATCCCAATGCTCATTTCGGAGTGGTTCGTGGATGAACTGTCGCCCGCAGCACGGCGGTTCTGCAGGAAAATCGACCGCGTGGCCGTGAAAGGAAGTGAGATCCCCATGGATTTGTGGACTTTCGACATTGGACACTACCCAACCGAGGGCGTGCAACCTACGATCGATGCTGAAGGTAAGCAAAAGGCAGTACAATTCGCAGAAGACCAGATCTATCGCACACTTCAGGAGAATATCCCCAAAGGATTTTTCGAGAACTTCAACGAAGGCATTGGCGCCTACTTCGGTGGCAAGTGGGATAGTGCGCGTGAAAAGCTCACCACAGCAAACCAGATTTGGGAAGACGGTCCCACGAAAGTGGTGCTCAAGGTTATGGAGCACGAGAGTCACGGCACGTTTAATGCCCCGAGCTGGTGGCGTGGATACCGCCAGCTAACAGAGAAATAAGCACGGCATATCCATGTGCCTCCATGAAAAAACAACCTCCTCAAGCGAAGATATCGTGAATGGCACGTATGAAGGTCGCAGAGAACAGGTCACGATTTACCTGCTTTGTCGAATGCCAAGGGCCATTCCCACACCGCAATAGCGCCTCAGCTACCAGTCGTCCATCGCAGAGGACAGCCATTCGCCGAGCCGCAGGTACTATGTCACAGCTAGGTTGGCTTCCGATCGCGCGCGATCCCTCCGATTGTGCGTGCGTTACATGAATCATTATTTTCATTTATGAATTGAGTTCGATTCCAGTCCTTGCGTTTGCAGTAACAAAATCAACGCACTGACGTTTATCCGCCAAGAGTATGTAATCGCTGTCCCTTGTCGGAAGCAAGCAAACTTGTACGCATGCTGTCGTGTGCAATTTCGTTACAGCGCATCCACAGCTTCCTTGCTCAAACCTTCGTAGCATGTGAGGCCGTCAGCGTTGGTGATGTCATCGCGTGCGCCCTTGTCCATCAGGTACTGCATGAGATCGTGGAAGCCATATTCGTGGCAGTAGTGGAGCACGGTTTGGCCATTCAGCTGTAGCAAAACAGATGCGCTAAGTGAACTCATGGACGGCTTCTGGTCAAACACCCATGCAAACTTACGTTCTGTGTGTTGATGTCCGCACCGCGGCGCAAACACAGCTTCGCAATGCGCTTGTTGTTGTTTTGGCAAGCGACCGAAAGCAATGTGTTGCCCATGGCATCCTTGGCGTCGATGCTGATGGTCCAGTCTGGGCTTTGAATCATCTGCGTGAGCATCGCAAAGATAAGTTAAGACACAATATCAAGACGCTTTCTGACACTGCACACACGTACCGTTTCGACTTCGTCGTATTTGCCGTGACGCGTGAGGCTGATGACAGTGTCGAGCTGCTGCTGTTCTTTGACGGCCTGTGTCACGTTCTCCTTCGTTTCGATCGTTGCGACTGAAGCACGCTTGCCCTTGTCGCCTCCTGGAGCAGCCAGAGCGCCTGCCTTAAGCTGATCTTGGATCTCCGGCCGGGCCATGAGATTGTTGATAAATTGCATTCCAAACACTGCACGTCCTGCATTCCACGGCGAGAAGCCAATTGGAATCCATTCGTCGTAGGCTTTTCTCGGCCGGACGATTCCCACACTGCGTGGAGCGTTCTACACACCACAACCAAATTCAGTCACCAACTTCCATGAACATGCGCGAACAACGTACGAGATTCTTCACGACGGGCAGGTAGTTGGCCTGCATCTTGCACGTCTTGGTCGCAGTCACGGCTTCGACGAAGTCTTGAGGAAGTCTTGCGACACGCTGATGCACTGAACCACCGAGCCCGGGCACAGCCGTCTGGCTGTCTGCACTGGCATCCACAGGCTTCTTGACCCATGTCCTGCCTTCTCCGGGTGGCGGATGCGTTTGATACCCAGGCTTCTTCTCGCCATATCCAGCGCGCTTGACTCCTCCAGTGTCTGCGCCCATCTCGACTTCGTCGGGAGACGGTGATACGTCTACTGACGTGGCGACAGACATTTCACTTCGTGCAGTCAACGACGAAGTGTCCGAAGCTTCGTCGTCCATGTCGCTCTCTCCGTTTTCTCCTTCCTCCTCGTCATCTTCTCCGCCATCGTGCTCGTCGCCTTCCTCTCCTTCAAGGAGAGTCCCAGGTCGAAACGACACGCGATGTGAACTCTTAGGAGTCGTCTGAGGACGCCCGGACGGTTGCTGGGGCACCTGTGAGCGCAGACCCAGCCCCATTCCCAAACCAATGCCCAGTTGCAGCATATCCACAGCTTGACCAGACTGGTTTCCTGCCTTCAGCGTATTCCCTAAAGCCTGGGTGATAGATTGAATGATTTGCTGGGTATTTACGTCCAGTGTCTGCACATTGGCAGATTGTGCCGTGTCGACTGCCGTGTGTGTGTGCATGTGCCCGTGTGTTTTTTGGGGCGAGCCTGCAACAGTATTTGACGCCGCTGTTGTCGCGCCGGTTCTTGTCTTGGCACTGGACTTGCGTGTAAACTTGAGTTTGGGAACGCGGATTCGTTCGAGTTCGTTTGACTTCTTGGGGGCGGCGCCGTCGTTGTCTGATAGTGAGATCACAATGTCGTGTTTCCTCGCACTGGCAGTCACATGCTTTAATCGCTTCTCACGTTCCTCGGGTGCTTCAATGCTCTTGGTCATGTATTTGCGCACACTTTGCAAGGAATAGCGAGGTTCTTCTGCGCCTACGCCAAGTGTTGCGTGCTCACCCGCGCCATCGCACACGACACCATCGATGTCGCCATCCTTGCCGCGGTGTTGCTCAATTGGCAGGATCGGTCGACTCCAGAACGTCTCACAAGTCCTCTTATCGTACCAGTACGCAAGTCCGTCATCCGTCACAAATTCTTCGAATGGACTGCTCTGCATATATGCCCAACTGCGGTAAATGACGCTTGTACAGACGCCAAGCGCACCCAGCGGGTTCGAATTCTTCATGAAGTCGCCTGGTTGCTGCGCCCCCAACGTCGTGAAAAGCTGAGGCTGGTTGCGACTTGACTGGCCGATCCAAAGCAAGTGGATGTACTCGACCGGTGTGTTTTCCTTGGTCGTTGGTACAGCAAATGGGTAGAAGCGATCAACCTTGGTAGTAGACGTCGGATTCATCGATGTGATGTTGGGAGACAAAACACTGCTGTTTGGCCGTACCTCGACGTTGGGTACGACATCATTGACGACAAAGAAGTCAACCAACCAAAAAGTGCGAAAGCCACATGGATCCTCTTCACCGGTCTGTTCAGGTCGATTGAGAGGGAAGCGCTTGTTGATTCTTGCTTCTTCTTCTGTTTCCAACGCGGTGATTCTGGCTGCTAAGACGATGCTGGGTGGACGTCGCACGTTAAGCGCGTGCTCCAGTGCTCGAAACACGTACGCCAGAGTTGTTGGGTCGATGATCAGGCATGCGTAGATAGCATCGTGATCCTTTGTTAGCAGTGGTGCGATTGCACGACGATCAAAGACAACAAAGTTGCCGAACTGCGCAGGTACGTACGTCGTGACCAGCATGTGGATGAGTAGCTCGGCCGACAGACCACCGACAGCAAGATTTCCTTTAGTGGGCTTCCGCCCGAAAGTCGCGAACATGACAGTCACTGGCATTACATGCTTTGTCCGGCGTGCATCTGTCACACCTGGTGGTGGACTGCACGCTTGAATCTGAAGCAGCGCCTTGTTGAGCGACGCGCTGGCAATACGTGCACACAAGCGCTCCATCCAGCTGGCGACGTGATCAGACTCGATATAAATGTTGGGCACGGGTAATGGAATGTCTTCGAGGAACGACGGCGTGGGCATCGGAACGCAACGGCGCGGTGGCACTTCGTATACATGCGGCCTATACAACTCGATGGGCTTGCACAAATCGGTTTTGAGGACCCAATTGGGCAACTGTGGGTGTGCAGGATGCACCATGATAACATCAAGAATCGGTTGCTTCTGCCCTGAATGATTTTTTGAGGTGACTGGAGCTTTTGGATGGAATTCACGAACCGAATCTGAGTAGCGTGTGCACCACTTGTTGTTCTGAATGGTGTCCTTCAGCTTTAGCAACCCGGGCGTTGACTTGTCGGCTTTAGGTACACGGCCAGCACGAAGTTGTTCCATAAAGGATCGAAACCACGCGCGAGTGTGAATTTTCCGTCGCATAGTCTTGTTCCAACTCGTTGACAGTTGGTTCACGACACGATAGATTGGGTGCTTGCACTCGACGACAGTAACGTACGCCTTGAGTCGTTTGTCATACCGCAGTGACGCATTTTGCTTCATAAAAATCTCTTGGATTTCTTCTGCCCGGTACTTGCGTCGCAACTGATCGAGTTCCCAATTTGCACACATGAGTGCGCTGTCTGCACTGCGAACTTTGCGATGATCATTTGGGTCGCGATGATTTTCGCAATGTTTTCCCTTGCTTGAGCTCCAGCAATTGAAGCACACCGGGACCGACTTAGACTTGGACGGTGAAACACTGGCCTTTGTATCTGGAGACTCGGCGACAGCTTCCGCAGCACTGATATGTTCAACAGGGCTGTTTATTTCCACTCCCACTTGATGGGAATCATCCTGAAAGCCTGGGTCTGTCACGTCACGAATGCGTGGTGGTAAATTCATTTTTAGATGTCTCTTCGAAGAACTCTTGCCGGATTTCACGGTCGGAGATGGTGCCATTTCCTTGTCTTTCTCTGAGGCGAGCATAGCGACCATAAATGGAGCATCTCGGCGTCCCAGTACAACTTCTCTTCCACCACCAGCGCGCTGGTTGGCCGACAAGTGATTGTGTGCAATTTCCGATGGCGATCCTGGTTGATACCGCTTCTTTGAGCTTCGTTTCTTGCGTAGCACAACATTCGACGCAATGAGAGAAGATATCGAATCGAACTTTGATACCTGCAAAGCATTACGAATCGTGTCGCGCAAACGACTATTTCGCGATCCGTCAGCTAGAAACAAGGTGTCATTGACGTCCCAGTCGCCATTGTCGCCGTCATCACGCCGGGGTGCCTGTGAATTCGCCGTGCTTTCCGATTGATTGGGTGCTTCATCGGCGTGTGCCATTGATCGACGACGTGCGAAGGGGTCGTCGGATACATCCACTTCTTCGTCGTCTTCTATGCGCTCACTACATAGACTGTCGCTGTCTGTGCCATGTACGGAATCACATTCCCATGGATTGGCAGCGGAGACCACATAATCAGGATGCAAGGCAGGCAGACTAGCAGCAGAAACCGACTGAGATTGGCGCTTCGGTGTGCGACTTTGGGGCTGAGCTCCTGTGGATGTGCTGCGTGCCGAGGCGCTACCTGCTGACGTCGGGCGGGAAGCGCTTGTTGGAGACAACGGTGGTAGGTCTGAGCTGTTCGCCGCAACTCCAAGTCGCGGCAGCACTCCACCCTTGGAAATTGATCCCTGTGCCTGACCGATAGTTGGTAGCTCAGATGGCGGGGGTAATGTCACCACTCGGTCTCGCGACTCGAGGAAATGTGGTGGTGGGTTCCATTGACTGTGCCCAGTATGTGCATTGTAATACCAAGTTTCCCCGCGTTCAACGTCGCGCACCTGATGCCATTGAGCACGGATCAGCTCTTCATCCTTCTTCCGCTATCACCAAAATTACATTCAGTTAGAAACTTCGAGATCAGCATCATTCCTAACTATGCGTACGTGTTCATCTCGAAGTCGCTTTCGGCAGAGAAATCCACGGGAATGCGCTTGGATCTGTATCGGTGAAGTTGAGGGCGTAAGTGTCAGCTACGAAGAATAATGAAATGCACATGGCGCATCAACCACCACCTTGATTGCGCTCGTATCGACGCGGTCATGGATATCGTAGACATTGCGCTCGTGCTGGTGTCGCTGCGCCACGGCGACGTCTGACAGCTCGATGTTCACCAGACGCTTTCGCTCTGAAGTAAGCGCGTGCACTTGCGTGCCCATGCCGGCTTTAGTTGGCGATGTATCTGGATAAAACGTGTCTGCTCCCCGACGCACGCGATTTTCCTCGACATCAAACGCGAATGTATCTTTTGACGCACCAGCTGACGAAGGTGGGCGCCCCGCGGATGTCGGGCGACCCTGTGGTCGTGTCGTTGCCATAAATGCTCGCTTGTCCGCATTTTGCTCGTTGCTGTCGTCGTCATCATCCAGCACCTCAATCGTCATCCGTGGCAAGGACTTGGCCACCGGCTTATCCACACTTCTGGCGGCTTTCTTGGGTGCCGGTGTCTTGACCAGTCGAAGCAGCTCCTGAGTCTCCGCATGCAGCTGCGTCAAGCTGTCGTCTCCAGCAAATGCCTCCGCCATTGACATCCGCTCCTTTCGCGACGGTACCGCAGCCATTGTCTTCTTGTTGGCCGCTGTGGGCGACGAAGGCGTCCCAGCCGCAGAGGCCTTCGACCGTCGAGTGAAGAGCGGCATCGATGTCCACTACTGCGACCAGCAAGAGACGTCTGCGAGCATTGTTCCCACACAGCTACGACCGTAGCTGCAGTAAATCGTCGGCGCTGCTCACGGCATATACCCGCGCGGTCAGGCGAGTCGATGGCGATTGGGTTGGAAACCTACCCTTGTAACGGAGGGTCGCACCCCAGTTTTATCGCACTCCTGAGGGTGGACGCCTGCCAACCCTGTGACACATCGCTGGATGCGATGACGTATTGCAAATGCACGACACGAAGTGGTATTAAGAACAGCACCCTGGTGGTGGATGCGAGTGAAGGAGTGGCTGTATCTGCGCAACCTGCTCACAGATGACTGGTGATAGTGGCTGCCTTCCGCTGAGACTGCTGGCAGTGCAATTTGCAATTCCACCTTTGCCGTCTATGTTTCCGCATTCTTTTCGCCTGAGTTGGTCGCCAACAGTGAGTGCAATCAGTCCTTCACCAGCCAACTGGTCCATGCTCGCAATCGTTGAGACACTATTGGTCGGTGTCGTCACCACCGACGTCTCTTCATGGTTCTTGCTCAGCTTGCGTTTCTTGCGCTTCTTTCGAAAGAGCTTCATGACGTGGCTGTGATAGAGTTCGCGTGAGTTGCGCTCGTGTGCCGCCTCCTCGACGAAACTCTTGATTGTTTCAACAGCGTATCCTGCGCTGCGGAGCAAGGCAACGCGTTCGGTGGCCGAAAAGCGACGAACCCCGTCCAGACTGCGTGCCATCGTTCCGACTTTCGTGCTCCAGGTGAATTCAGGGGTTTGCGCGAGGCCAATTGATGGCCCATTCTTGGGCACAGCACTTCCCCCATGGCCAACACCAAACTCGTGGATCGTGATCGTCGACCACCTGACACGCTTCTTCGTCGATTTCTTGGGTGCAGGCGAGCAATCGGTGGTTGAAGTGGGTGCTCCGTTGCCGACACATGACGACGACGATGTTTCCAGCGCAGAAGCTGGTGGCGGTGCTTGCTGCGCGGACTGCGGTGCTTGTTGTGGACCGTGACATGCATCATGAAGATCGACACGCTCGCTCATTTTGGGTTGGCTCCGAGGGTGAGGATATTCAAGTCGCCGTGCGCACTCGTCGTAACCAACACAGTCGTGGCGCTCACGCGAACTCAAGAGAGCACCCATGTTGACGTTCGCCTCGAGCCAACGCAAGCCCACGAGCCGACACGAGCTGGACCAGACTGAGGCAGCCCCTCGACTCTGAAATCCGCACGGAGATGGTCGTGTCTTTAATGAGCAGAAACAGTGCGAGACGCTCATGAGGCCGCGGCAGCACTTGCTGACGTCCCAGACCCGTCTGGTCTGGCGCGACAAAAATGCAACAGAACGGTTTGGCAACATGGAATTGATCAAAAACGATGGAGAACTGAGCTCCGTGTGCTGCAGCGGGATCTGGACCTTCATGGTCGGATAAAGCGGCTTGCTGGTGCTTAGACAAGCACCTGAGAGAACTGGAACGCATGTGGAGTCTGGTAGTGGAGCGACTCGTGGGCCTTACTTTTGGGCGAGTTCGAGTTCGGTGACCAGTGACTTCGCGTTGGACTTGATGCACGCTTGGATGCTGCGTACTACTTGGATCTTGATGCAGCTGAGATTGTCGTCGTCTTCAGCTCACTGCTGTAGCTCATTTCAGTAAAGCATTACTTTCTTTCTCGGCTGTGAAGTGAGCGTGAAGATGTCGTTCCGAACATCCTGGAGCTGCGAGCGCTCTCCATTGTGTAGCATTCTCTCCACGATGCCGTCAATTCGAGATCGCGCTCGTGCGTCAAGCACGGCATGGACTTCACGGCACCATAACGTGATTTCCGACAGCGAAAACGGGTTCTCAAAACGCAGGATTTCGACTCGATCCATTGGACACATCCACATCGATGGCATTGACTTGCGTGGACCTGGTTGCAACTGGGAGCAGTCGTCGTCTTGATCACTCTGACCATCTATTGCGCGAATGCAGCGTTTCTCGCACCGAATCGGATGCCCACGAAGTCCGACTGGTGGGCCACCGCTGGCGGGGATGGCGCTTGAGCTGTAGCCGACACAGAACTCATACAGTGTGATATGCCCCCATCGCACTCGGCGCCGCTTCTGCGAGCACTGCGGCGGCGTGCACCCGCCCTCCAACTCCATCAACGATGCCAGCGAGTGCGCGGCGCGTGGCAGTTCCCGAACTGGAGCCGACGGCGCCGACAGTCGCAACAGCCATGCACGCAGAAGCGGCCTAAGCTCTCCAACACCAGCTGGTCGACAGTGGGTTGGGGACCATGCGCACCTGCGAGTCCCGCGGGTGATGATGAGTTCGCTCGCACCCCAGTTCACTGGCGAGACTCAAAAGTTCAGTTTTGAGAGGGAATTTTCCAAGAGAAGATGGGTGTCACATCCGTCCAGGTCTCAGGTCAGGAGGAGAGGAGGAAGCCAGCAAAGCGCGCGAGCGAGCACGTGCGCGTCAGCAATCGGCAAGATGCGGAACGGCACGGGCGTCCAGCACCACGACGCAGCGCAAGAATCATGGCAGCACAAGGAAAAGCAAGTGGCCACGCTGCGCTCTCTGTCCGAGTCGCTCAATATTGCGCGCGAGACAGCGCATACCGTGAGCATCCAGTCCGGTACGCACCCGATTGCATCGAACAGCCGCCGTGGCAATAATGCTGGTGGTGGTGACCGACCGCATACACATGCGTGAGCCGTTGCCTGACGCTTTGTGTGGAATGTACGGTGTTGCAGAGCAGCTTGGTCGAACGGAGCGCGCTGTGGAAGAATCGCAGCATGCGGTCGATATGTCGAAGCGCATTATGAGGTACCCCAATTGACGGTGGAGTGTGCACGGAATTTGCAGTGGGCATTAATTGGAGTGTGCGCCGGCATTCTGCAGGGGGATGACGTGGTCCGGATGGATATACAACAAGCTGTCGGCACCGCCACAACCAAATGGCGACCCGAACGATCAGGTTGGAGCGCCGCACGGGATGCAAGTGCGAGGACCACACGGCCACTGATGCGAAGTTTGGCTTGTCTCTATTACAGATTGCAATGGGATTCATATGCCCAGATTGCAAAGTTGTGTTCAAAACACCTGATGAGCTCGCCACACACTACACGAAGACGCATGAAAATACTCGACCAAACCACCAGAACGGCAAGTCACCAGGCTCTGCTAGTTCAGGTATTGACAGCTCAACGATTATTGATGCCGAAGTGACTGACATCAATGATGTGACTGCGTACAGCCCCATCTTCTAACGGCACTACGCAGCAAATGCCTCGAACTAAGCTTGAGGCACAAGAGGAGTTCTTACAGGCGTTAGAACCTCAACTATCAGAGCTGAAAGAGGTATCGCTTGCGCTAGGCAGTGCCCTGGAAGCACAAAATCACCATCTCGATCGAATCGATACAAAAATTGATCGCGTTAAAGACGACATGACACAAGTATCTGCTCAAGCTAGGCGAGTGGCTGCTGGGAAAATGCACGTCAACTATCGGTTCCGATGTGCAATTCAATGCATCAACACTGGCAAGTTCCTGCAAGACGTCAATGGCGAGCCAATGTTAAGGTTCGGATTCCATCGAGTCTCATATGCTGGTGCAGTTATCTGACGTTTGTGTGTGGTTGGGTAACAGCGCTGATGTTGTTCTTGATGGTTGTTCTTTCCGGGCATATACGTTGGGTGACGGAACAGATACGTGGGGATTCCAAAGCGAGAAGACCAGCTTATTTCTAGGTGTCAACCGATTTGGGTACTTGAAAGTGAAAGGCTCCGACTTCCACTCCTACGAACAATTTGCTCTTGACGTCGGCAAAGCGAAAACAGCACTCTTTTGCTACGCCAGTTTCTTCGGCCTCGGTGGCTGGGTTACGCAACTTGGCAATGGCAAGCTTAACGTGATTCGAGGCACTCCTGAAAACAAAGCTTCTGCTGCCTTCTTTAAGGTCGTGAATCTTGATGCTATCGCGGATGCGCTGAAGTCAGAAAGATGAAGATTTTTGCGCCTTTGCTACAGTCAACCGGCAAACGCTCACTGATAGAATCCGATGTGCAAAATGAAGAACTTCGCGCTATTGCGTACCGCCAGTCGTTCATGAAGCCGCCGATTCGCCTACTTCGAACGAGAGTATGCAATTTAACGACGAGCTCATGCAACATTGTGATCTCTGATCGATAATGTAACATTAGATAAAATAGTTATTAGGAACTCGTTGTTAATATAGCGGAGTTATGAAGTAACCGCTCAACGCAAGTGAGCGCTTGCCGTGAGTGATGCCGTGGCATGGATCGAGATGGCCCTGGCTGGTGATGTTGGGCATGGGTCAGCTGTGTACGATGCAGAAAGCGCAGTTCAGAATTGTATTGCTGTACGCGAGGAGTATCGGACTCGCATGCTGGAAATGGCAACCACTCTCAATCTTGTTCCCTCAAGCGCCGACAGTGCACCAGAGAGTTCCACACAGAAGACATTGCCAGCTCGAAAGAAAGCTGTACACGCTGCCCTAACTTCCAAGCCACAGATCACCGTCACAGTCCTGCCCGGAAAAGAGATGCATGTGATCGGCGATCTCCTCCTGTTGCTTCGTCAGGCATCCGTGAACGTCGTGGAAAGCATTCAACAATGGCGGAGCGTGGTACACCAGGGTCGAGTACGTGCCTGCCAGATGCGATATTATCGAAGTTTTCTCACGTAGCATCGTCTCGGCAGCCTGCTCCATATCTCTTCCAGAATACCAATTACTTGCTCAGCATGTGCGAAGATATCGACGTCATGGATCAGGCATGCTGTGTTGCTCGACCATCACTTACTGTACTGTTCGCCTCATGCCTGACTGTCGATTGTCTTACAGGTGTCAAGCCTGACAGATTGGCTTGGATTCTCTCTAATTCGCAACCCATTCGTTGTTGGTGGTGGTCTTGATGCAGTGATCAGTCAGAAACTGGACACAGATGTTGCATTATATCGAAGACCGCATCCAGCCCCAGTGCGCCTACCAAGTGACGACAAGTCAGCAAGTGCAGGCCGCAAGAAACCTCATCGCCAACTAGCGAAACCTCTCGTGAGCATTGCTCCAGACGATGATGTTGCCGATGGAGGGTGTATCCGCAGCGCAATGGATGTTTTGGTGGAGGAGGAAGCAATGCATGGACGACTGAGAGCGTGGGGCTTGGCGCAATCTTTGCTCTCTAGAGCGGAATCCATGCGTGATTCCCCAGCCGCCGAGCGCGATGGAAACGAGCACATTAATAAGAAAACCTGGTCCACTTACGACGAAATCGCAGCTGTGAAGACACAACTTCAGTGAGTTCGTAGAGCTTGCGTCGAGATGGATGCATTGATGGATGGACGTGACACTGTTACTGCTGCATTGTTGATGGTCGACTTCAAAAAGACGAGCAGACAAACACGTATCAAAGCACCAAAATTTGACAGGGATGCTAGCCAGAATCATCCATGATCTGAACAATCAGGTACAAATTGAAACGGTATGCAATGACAAGTTGAAACTCATCGCAATTGATAGATAAACTGGACCCACTGGACTCGAGAGAACGATCTCACTAGAGATGAAAAAATATGGTACGTCTATCTACTGATTCCAGTTCGGTCATCGTGGTGAGTGTTACCGCTGGTTTCCTTTAACTGCAGGCATTCACGCGAGCACTACCGACATGAGTGGGAGAAAAAGTGTGTAAAGATGATGCAGATGCTTACGGAGGTGTTAAGTGAAGAGCACAGAGAAGCGCGGGTGTCCGCGTTGAAGCTAGAACTCAAACAGCTCGAAGTTACCAAGGTTGTCGATATACTTGATTAAGACATCAACCTTTCTAACACGTCGATGACAGGAAAAAGCCCGTCGAGCACGAAAAACCGGTGTTTCCGACCGTGAGCAAGATCAAAAGAAGAGCATTCGTAAGAAAACGGTGCAAAGAAGCCGAGCGATTGCCCGCGAGCAGCTCGACAATACAGAGAGGGAACATGGTGATCTTCATGCTGACAACACGACCGAAATCGCTGTCGAATTCCCCAGCTCTTCTGATGACACAGCCGTATTGATTCCACCATCAGTTGCTGCCGCGAATGCAGCTTCGGTCGACAAACAAGAGTCGCTCGATGCTAAACGAGCTATGAATTGGCAAAAACGGGAGGCAGAACATGCTCGTCAAGCCCAACTCATGTTTGAACGACAGCAAAAGCGGCTCGAACGAGCGCTGATGAGGATGGAAGAAGAGCGATCAGCTACCATTGAACGCCGAGAGAGGAAGCGCCTGCTCGCGCGTGAGCAACGCCAGCGTCTGGAAAGAGCTGCCGCCGTCCCAATCTTCACAGGTCTCCAGAAACTCAGTGGAAAAAAATACTTGGTGTCTATGTACAAGCATCGAGCGAAAGGCTACGTATTGGACGGCTTTCGTGTCGTGGCTTATGATCCGTCATCCAGTTCCACATTTTCATTGCTGATGTCTCGGCGCGAATATGTGTCTCTTGGGTATGGCACCACGGTGGAAGGAATGATGGCTTTTTGCCAGTGGCTTTGCCTGATCTACGAGAAGCGGAAGCGGAGCTTTCGGTTGGTCTGGTCGGGTGCTCCATGTCCACCTCCACTTCGTGTTCGCGAGTATGACCAAGTCTTGATTTGCTTTCATCGGGAGGGTGTTAAGACTGGTGGTTCGTTTCATCTGGTGTCTCTGTTCCTTCGAACGACGGAACCGAATCAACTTCATTGGGTGATTATGTCGGGACTAGCCAAGGATGTGGATACGTGTGAAAAAATCGTCATGGCAAAAGAACTCTTGTACGAAGGTTGCATGATTGAGCGTGCAGACACAGTCGGCAACAATTTCGTCGGTTGGAAGCACGGCAACAGTCATACCGACAACCCGATAGCGGAAAGGAAACGATTGTATTCCGGAGATCTCGCCTTCAATGGCCGCCGAGCGACCGTGCATGTCCACGACGTGTCCGCCACTGAATACGAACTCCAAGTGGATTTACCGGCCTCGGACAACGTCTCGGCTTCACCTCTTGCGATTGTTCTCTTGAAAAAAGATGTCAATCCGTACAACGTGAGACTTCCACATTCTGCGTACGGTGAATTACTAGGGTGCGTACAATTCGAGCAACTGGATGTCACCATGCGTGTCCAAGCAACAAGTGCGTGGCGTGCTGTCGTTCAGCCAGTATGGTTTGACACTTTGGCCAAATATGTGCGGATTATCCGTCTATCGCGCTGCTCATGCAAAATTGGCTCCAAGTTCTACTTCGCCACCCTATACGTCGTCCAGCAAAAGACCGAGTTTCGATCGTACATCATGATAGAGCTGACGTGGATTCCTTCCACAACGGAGGATATCATGCGCCGTATGGTCGTTCGTATCAGTGTATCTGAATATCTGCATTGCACGAACGCTATGAAGCGAATCGTGCCAGTTCTCGCAAGTGCTCCCGACTGCCAGCAATGCTCATTAGTGCCAACTGAGGCAGTAGAGGCCACACCGTCGCTTCGACTGACAACGCCGCGAGCGTGCCCTGCATGCACGTCAGCTCAAGTGAACAGATTGGAAAGTCTGCACCGGATTCTGTGCGATCCAGATACAGCGATGGAGCCGTTGGACCGGCTGAAGCAATCGTGGAGATACTGTCGCGATTGCGGCAACCGTCCAGATCCGATAGTTATCTTGCTCGGCATTAGCCGGTGGACGACAGAGGAGCACGTCCAGAATCTGAGTCATAACGGCTTCATCTGTGTGTACTCGTACGTAAGCTTGCAACCATCTGCAGCGCAGAACTTCCGGGATCGTTTGTTCCAGAGCGGAGTGGTCGTGGTGGTGATGGCTGACATTGGTCTAACGGCACAAAGTGTTCGAGCATTTGGTGATCAGCTCCAATGGCGTCTGTTTCCAGAATATCATCGTCTGCCAGTTGCGCTGGCAGTGTGCATGGAAGCGTCTCTGACATTATCGGAAATGTCTGACGTACTGGAAACGCGACGTCGTAATTCGCCCCACGGTACCCTTCCATTGAGAAACGACCTAGACCTGTTCGAGCACGTGGATAGCCTTGCAACCACGGCAAGAGATCTGCAACAGCACTCTTCATTCGTCGCTGGCGTAAATGACACCGTAGTGGCCAACGATTTGCTGAATTTTGAAGCCTATCTGGTCACTGAAGCACTTGTGGTGGAAGCGACTCGAGTGTTACTTGATCCTACAAGCGATTGGAAGATGCCTGGAGCCACCGTGGGCGCGTCCAGTTGGTCTTTTGCGTGCACGTTCCTTCAGTCTCCATCCACCATCGGCCAAGAACTGAATGCCTGCGACCCGATCCACATCCCAGCGCCAACTCGGGAGCTGCTCGCAGCGTACAAATCGCACGCCAAATGGCCAGCCGCAGCGGAGGCCGTGCGCCCTCCATTCCGGCTGCTTTTAAGGTTCATGGAGCTGGTGTTGCAATTGCAGCGGATCCTAGTCGAGCGTGGCGGTGCCATTCTTGATCATCGCGCTGATATCTCGCTGTCAGGATCAGAGTGGTCGCCGCTAGTTGCAGTCATCGCGATGTGAGATGAAATGTTGGTATCCTCAGGTGCTGATTGGCTTGCTCGACGTGGCGCTACACGATATGATTGGCTAAAACTCGTCAGTCGTTTTGAACCCGCACCGTCACCTCACTGAATAACAGCGCACTCCCGAAAGAGACGCACACAACAAACAAAGGCAAGATGGTGGGGCTGCTGAAGGGCGGCTTCACGCTGCTATCGGTGGCGTATGAGACATCTACCGTCGTCATGGACATTGTGCTCAACACGGAGTACATCAAGCGCAAGTGGATCCACGAGTACATCCTGTCGCTCGTGTTTCTGACGTTGTCGGGTGTAACCATGGGCATCGTTGGCCTCGCACTGGAAACTCGCCGACCGAACCGCTATGTGCGCAATGACCATTTGAACAAGACTGTGGCGTTCCTCATTGGTGTGCTGCAGCTGCGCGTGCTCGTCGAGACGTTCCACGTGACGAGCGCGAATATCAAAAAGACCAGGCGAGACAAGGAGCTGGGGCTGACGCATGACGAGGAACGCCCGAACAGTGAAAGCGGTGCACCAAGTCCGAACGGCACAAGCGCGAACAAAGATCTCCAGCGACTTAAAGATGGACTCACGTACGCGACATTCGTGCAAGGCATCATCCGCGACGTTCCGGTGTTCATCATCCAAGCCAATGCCACCATCCACTACCGCAAGTGGCTACTTGTGGATTTGTGGGCGGTGTGCTCCAGCGGGCTCACACTGGTTCACGCCGTGGCTACGTACGTCACCAAGCAGAATGAAGGAGCGTTTATGGTAGCAGCACGTTTGTTTGTGCTCGGACAGTTTGTGTTTCGGTTGGGAACCATTCTGCTGGTTGCGATGACCACGGGGCTCACGATCGTGTACTTCGCCGTCGGGATCATCGTGTTTTCCATCTTCTGGACCATCCGGCTCCGACTGCACACATTCAACTTCGACAGCAATCGCGCAAGTGCCGCGTGCACTGTTGTTCTTCCCGTTCTTCTCTCTCTTCGTCGTCAACGGCGCCAATCTTACGGCTCGACAAGGTGATGCTGCTGAGGTGCTTGGGGACCGCAAGCTTCGGGTGCTGCATGCTTGGCGCATATTGGAAAATCTCTTCGGCATTGGTGCAGCACTAACCCAGCAGCGATACACAAACTTCAAGCCTGCGTCCTCCGACCGCACTGTCATCATTGCCGGTGTTTCATGCGCCGGCTTCTTCCTCATCACTTGGCTCGTTTTCGTCGCCGCGCTTGCCTCGCACCAGCGTGCACAGAAAGCAGAGCGGCAGAATGCAGCGCTCTATGCACAACGTTCATCGAGCGATCGTGCGACCTCGACCGCTCGCGGCACTAGTCCAAACAGCTACACTGCCCAGTTGTAGGCAGCAAGTTGCATTTGCACACAATAACGATCTTATCATTGTGACACCTGCGTTCGTAACAATTTGGTCATGCTCATTTTGACGTTGATGTCGGTCGACGCCACCGACAGTCGCAATCATGACACTGACATGAGGGTGCCAGTGCACGATCCGCTGCTGCTCTCTGCGTGCGATAAGCACACGTACTTTGCACGCCTTGATGCGTTCATTGCTGTGAGGCAGCGCACGCCCGTGATAGACAACGCAGTTGATACCGCTGGTGGAGACGTGCACTCCCACATGCGACTCGGCGATGATTCTCGCGACATCATTGTCATCGACACCGACACAGACCACGAAACAGATGACCACGACACCGCAGCTCCATCGTCACCAACGATGCCCCAGCGCCGCGCGCCACAAACGGACAACAACAAGCTGTTGCATGGGCAACGTGTGTTTGTGGTGCCGTACGGCCCTGACGTCAGCAGAAAGCGGCTGGAAGTGTGGCGCGAGATGGTGGTGAAGCTCGGAGGAAGTGTTGTCAGCACAGCTCACATGGTCACCACTGGCAGCCGGCCAACGAAGCGGCTCAAAACTTCTGTCAAGTGGGAAGTGGTGGACGTGGCCATCATCAGCGATCAGCTGGAGCCCGATAAGGCGAAGGATCATCTTGGTGCCACGAGCTTCCCACCTGACGTGCAGTTTTATACACCAGCGTGGCTGACGTATCTGCTCGCGGAGAAGAAATTCCCACCGTGTGGTGACGGATTCAAATGGAACCCGGATGCTGCACCATTGTCACCGGCGAAAAATGAACCAGAAGCCGCCGTAGAGGCTGTCCAAGATGGCGATGAAAGCGAGAGTCATGGGGGTGATGATGATGGCTCGGATCTCAACCGAGCAGACAACTCGGAAATTAAGCGAGCCCCAATTGTTCGCATCGACTTTGAGAAAATTGAGCGCGAGGAAGAAGCTTTGCAAGCCGAGAAGGACAAATTGGTCAAAGAACGTATCCCGATATTCTACGCGAACAATCCTGGATTCCGACCAATCTCTGAGTCGGGTGATGCAAGTCACACGAAACAAGAACATTTTATCTGCCAGAAGACGTCCGGTATGTTTGCACGTAGATGCCATGGCAGTGTAATAGTGTTTTCACCGGTGCCATTTACAGTGATGCAGCAGAATCTAAATGCTCATTTGACAGACCCACTGGAAGAGCTCATGGAATACTTGCAAGTCGAAAAAGATATATGGCGTGCGTACAGCTATAAGGTGAGAAACAGTATGCCTCAGTTATCGCGTCGCAAAGTCTGACAGCATTTGGCAGAAAATCATTTCGAGTCTGAAAGTGATGCGGACGCGAGTGTCGCGTGTGAGTGATTTGAAGGGATTGTGGTGGGCAAAAGGGCGAATGCGCGACAAAGTGGTCGAGATCCTCGAGACTGGCAAGATGGAAAAACTTGAAGCAAAGAAAGTGAATCCAAGACTGAAGACGCTGGTAGACTTCACTCGTGTGTGGGGAATCGGTCCAACGACAGCGACAAAATTGTACAGGTATGCAAAAACGAGTGATCGATGTCTAAAACAAACTGAACTTATATTCCTTGATAGTGCGGGTTACCGCAGTCTAGATGATCTTCGAGATAGGGGGCAAGACGTTCTCTCTCATCAACAAAAAATTGGTTTGAAGCACTTTCAAGATTTTCTAACCAAGATTCCGAGGCAAGTGCAAAGGACGTGTGCAGTTAACTGTGTACTTACTGTGTATCCTGCAGAGCCGAAGTTGCTGAAATCGAAAAAACAGTTGTGGACGAAGTTCATCGTATAATCCCTAACGCGACGGCAATGGCATGCGGATCCTATCGACGAGCAAAGCTCTTTTCAGGTGATTGCGACATTTTGATCACTGATCCAGATCGAGATGATTGCACAATTTTGCCTGGTGAGTCGCCAGCGAAGTCAGTCATCCTGTCTCGCCTTGACCTGATTTTCGTCATTTCTCTCGTAGAATTGCTCGACCGTCTGCACGCGTCCGGGTTCCTTACAGGCATGTTGTTTGCGAAAATTGGTTTATGTCTTATCGATGATGCTAACTTACCCCACTTCGAACTTCAGATGACCTCACGCACGTGACAAATCATCACATCGGGGGATCAGACACGTACATGGGTGTTTGCCGTCTGTCGAAGGTGCGTCATCGACGGAGCTAATGACGTCAACCATAACCTAACTTGTCGTTCCATTTTGACAGGATCACCCATATCGAAGATTAGACATCAAGGTGTACCCACGTCGTTTCTTTGGGTTTGCACTTCTTTACTTCACCGGCAGTGACCACTTTAACCGGAGCATGCGACTGTTTGCTCGCAAGAAAGGGTGGAGTTTGTCTGACAAATATCTGAAAAAGGTGGTGAGGAACAAAGGCGTTGGGAAGATTGAAGTCGGAGAAAGCGTGGTGTGCTACTCGGAAATTGACGTCTTCATCGCGCTGGGCGTGGAATACAAGGACCCAATCGAGCGAAATTGCTTTGACATCCGTTTCTTGGACGACGACGAAGAGAAAGCAAAGACAGGCAAACAGGCGGGCAAAACAGACGAGGATGCTGACGAACTCGAATGAAAGAAAGTGGACAGGTGCACGTGGAGAGTGGTGCGTGTTCATCAGTGATAAGGAAATCTAATCATTGTACACACATAAACTTGGAGCTATGAGCTGCCCAACACTTCCGTTGAGCACCAGTCGAAGTCGGCAAATTTGCCGTCATCGAAGCTTGCGGGGTTATTGTTCGAGTCGCGCTTGTCTTCGAACTCCAATGATCCCTGGACTCGTTGCGTTGTGAACTGGTCTTCAAAGTTCGAGGTGTCCGTTGGGCTAGAAACCTTTGGGACGAACGGCGGAACAACTTGCTTGGTTGAGAGCTGATACCAATCAATGGATGAGAAGAACGGATGAGAAAACACATCTCTCATGCCATTCGGACCATTGCCCAAACGCTTGGCTGGATCCTTGTGAAGCAAACCGGAGAGCAAGTCGCACACCTCAGGCGAAAAGTGGGACGGGAACGCTGGCTCGGATCGTTCAATCTTGCGGAATAGCAAGGAGCGGTCATTTCGGCAGTAAAATGGCGGGAAACCGGTGAGAAGTTCGAAAATCACGCATCCAAAGCTCCACAAGTCAGCCGCTAAACCATAGCCTTCGCCCGACACCACCTCGGGAGCAATGTAGTCAGCAGAGCCACAGAAAGTGGTGCAATTGGCTTGGGCCGAAGAAATGTGCTCACGCGCGAACCCAAAATCAGCCAGACGAATGAAGCCTTCTTTGTCAATCAAGATGTTTTCTGGCTTGAGATCACGATACATAATCCCACGTTGATGGAGATAATTCAGGGCAAGCGCAATCGAAGCCGCGTAAAAGACGACATAGTGCTCTGGCAAGCAATTCTTGGCAAATTTCTCCAGCAAAAAGTACATGTCGCCGCCTGCGCAGTATTCCATCACAAAGTTGAGGCTATCACGCGTTTCGAACGCACAATACAGCTTGGTGATAAAAGCGTGGTCAACCGCACTTAGAACTCGCTTTTCCGTCATCAGTCGTTCAGCCTCTCGTTCGTAGTTTTCGCGGCCAATCTTGCTCTTCTGCACAATTTTGATCGCAAACAACTTATCTTCCGGACCATCTCGGAGTCTGCTCAGCGCGACTGTGCCATATGAACCCGAACCGATCACTCGCACAATATCGAAAATATGGCGCACTCCGTCGTTATCGCTAGTCACACGGCGCACGGGCTTCGTCGTTTTACGATTGCGTGTTGGTTCGGCGTTGGCTGACTGAGCGAACATACCCTTGCTGTACGACACATCCCAGTCGTTCATCGGCTTCGTTGGCAACGTTTGAGTCGATACGGGCGCGGGCGGGACAGCAGCTGCGGTCGAAGGATACATTTTCGATTCGCTGCTACCACTATCGCCACTGTGCAACGTGGGGCAAGAGTGACGTTCCGGCGTTGATGGCTCGAGCGTCACCTTGGAAAACGTGTGAGCGAGCAAATGCGCAAAGACCCACGTCTTGACGCTGCCCCAGCGACGTCGGGAAGGGTTTGCCGCGTCATGGTGCACTTCGCGATGGCGGTCAAGTTCTCGATCGTGTTCATCAACATCGTGCTGGTTGTGCATTAAGCCGCGAAGAGCGCCCCGCGGGTCCGCAATTGGCGACATTCCGTGATCGTTCCGGGCGACTGATACAGGCTCTAACGGAGAAATTCAATCGAGACAGACGAGAACTTCCCTATAACACACCTCGTTGCGAGCGCGGCACGCGTTGGCTGATTCGTCTGGCCGGTGGTTGCTGCTGTCCCGGCGCGCGACGCGCTCGTATCTCTCCGGTGGCGCCTTCTTCTTCCGACTCGAGACCTGCCCAGGGCTGCTGGTGCATCGAATGCCCTGCCTTGCTGAGCCTCGTAATCCTGCCTCGCGGCGCGTGTGCAATACCCCGACCACGCCACTGCACGGAATCGGGTTCTTACGCTCGTTCGATGGGGTCACAGCACGTTGCGACCCAGTCGATCACAGCTGTCCGTCCTCTCCAGCAGCACTCCTTGCACCTTTGGCCTGCACGCAGGGCACGCCTCCACCTGCACACACACGCACGCCGCTGCCGTGCCGACTGGGTTCGCTCTGCTCCGCTCCACTCTCCGCCAAAAAGTGCGCGAATGAGCCCACCAGCAGGCAACCCGATTTGCGTGGTAAACTACGGTAAACTACGGGAAACTACGTGGTCGACGCGCCGTGTCGCACCCTCACTGCACCTGACGGGCGCACGTTCTTGTGGGACTGTGGGGGAGTCATCGGCTCGCCAGTGGCTGTCGCCAATCACAGCTGCGGATGGCCAGCCGGAGGCCAACTGTGATTAGGGCCGCGTCACCCACGCCATTCTTTGCAGCCGAAACGGTCCGCGCCCCCTCGACTTGTGATTCGTGCCGACCCATGCACTGCAACTTGCGATCCTCGTTTGCGTGGCTTCAGTGGCTGCGATGGAGGCCACAGGAATTCCTGCGCGGAAGACACATGAAAAGGAAAATGCCAGATATTTCAATTTTTCAAAGGCCATGGCACAGTTGTAGACACGTATTTCATGATGCTGAGTTGCTTTGTTTTATAGACTTACGGCAAAAACTGGAGTTCTGGTGCAGTCCGCGAGGACTACACCGAATACGACACGGTGATCGATATCATCGCCGAACGCAAACAACCCGCGACACACAGCTGACTTAATATGCCTGCTCACTTGGAGGCGCGGGCGCAATGCCATCGGGGCTGACGCCCGTTTGGTCTGTCGGGCTCTTTGTCTTGGCGGGGGTGACTGTCGGTTTGCTGGACGGCGTCGTTGGCGCTGGACTTGGTGCTGGCCCTGGTCCTGGCTTTGGGGCTGGTCCTGGTCCTGGAGCTGGGCTTGGTCCTGGTTTTGGGACTGGACCCGGTCCTGGAGCTGGACTTGGTCCTGGCTTTGGTCCTGGAGCTGGCCCTGGCCCTGGCTTGGGTCCTGGAGCAGGTCCCGGTCCTGGACTTGGTGCTGGTCCTGGGCCAGTGGACTTGCTTGGTGTTGGCACTGGTGAGGTGGATGGTGAGGACGATGGTGAAGGCGAGACGCTGGGTACATCGGGAGAGATAGTAGGCGAGTACGTCGTTGGTGTTGCCGATGATGACTTGGTTGCCGCCATGTACAGCGCCCATGCAAGAGTCAATCCGTCATCCATCTTCGCTTCCTTGATGACTGGCATGGCTTCTTTCAGGTTGATAGTAGCGTAGTTCACGAACAGCAACGACATCCACGCGTTTCCAGCTTGCCTATTCACGACAGCTTCGTCCTTCGACAGAATGTCTTCCCACTCTTCCTTAATGAACTTGGGTGAGCGCACAATTTCATTGATGGGGGAAACTGGAATCATCTGGATACCGTGGATACAGTGTTTCTTTGGACTGAACCAAGTAGTGTAGTCAACCTTGTTGTCGAAGAAGATGCCAGTCACGTGGTTCTTTGTGAATTCAGCTGGATGGATCTTGCTGTCTGAATCAAGGAGGAAGTAAGTGCGAATGGCGTGTGCGTCGATGCGCATCATCAGACTGCCAAGATCTTCAACCGCCTTCTTGCCGGTCGCAATGCCCCAGAGCATCATGCCGTAGTAGAAGTTGATGTCTTCCGAAGTGCTTTCTTGATCCTTGCCGTCAGCGAGCGCTGTGACACCATGCGAGTACGAATGTCCCAAGAACCACGAGAAATGTCTAAATGTCGTGAAATCCTGGTCCTTCGGACTTGGGTTCGCCACATCTCGCAGCAATGACCAGACAATAGCTTCTAACTCGGCCATTCTTTCCCACTTCGGGTTGAGCTTGCGGAAAATCGCCGATGCCGTCACCCAGTACCCATAGTGATAGTGGTGGTCGTTGTAGACGCCGTTGCCGAAATCAGCGCCAGCATCTCCTGTGGCAATGACTTGGCTGGTGATGATGCCGCGATAGGTCGTGTCGTACACCAGAGGGTGCTTCCACTTGTTGGTCACGAATGTGTCCATAACCTTTTCCAACTTCTCCAGACACGTTTTCAACAAGGTCTTGTCATCACCCATGACAGAGCTATCATCTGCAACCAGACAAAGTGACGCGAACTTCTGTGCAAGTTTGCCGTTGAAGTAGTAGCTGCCGTCCGCCGGGACTTTCCATTCAGCAGCAATGTCTTTCTCGAGCGCTTCCTTGATTCCATACTGCTTCACATCTTCTCCGCTTGGCTTGCGAGGAGGGTAAAAGTCAATCTTTTCCTTCAAATCAGGTTCTTCAAGGGTCCACTTGAATCCTTTGTCTTTGGTGGCCACGTACCCTGCCATCACACCGCGCACTGTGGATGGAAGAGAGATGGACTTTTCGCTGCTGCCTGCCATAGATTCCTGATGATGCGGAAGAGCAAAGTGCAGCAAGCCAGCAGCATCGCACGACCCATTCACTTGCCAGTTGAGCGAGTAGCTGGTGCGGGACTCCATTCCGACTGTACCACCGCGCACAATGCAGCCAGCGAACGTGTCGTACACATCTGGAGACGCTCCTTCAGGAAGGACTGCAATCCGTACAGTGCTGGACGCTGGTCCCGAGGCAGCAACGCCCTTGCCCGAGTCGTCGACCTTGAAAGTGACGTCTGGTGCGAAAACAACCCAAGTTTGCTTATTGTCGAGCTGGAGAACATACTTGCCCTTTCCGGCTTCGTCCAGCTTGGAGACTTTGCTTCCAGATGCTAACACTGGGGTCAAACCGTCGTAGGTGGCAGACACAAACGCCATGCCGTTGACAATGCTCGAATCGAGGCACTTGCCACCAGAGCAGATGCGCAAGTTGGCACCCATATCGGTCCAATCGTAAATCTCGTACGTCGGCTTGTCCGAGAATTCCTTGGCCGACAATGTGAGATCGTTCTTGAACTCGTGAATGTAAAACTTGACAGCGCCGTCCTTCTTGTCCGCCATCTTTCGGTACGTATACGAGAAGCAGACCTGCAAGCCGAAGGGCCCTTCTTTTGACGGCAGCTTCAAGGCGTACGGGTTGGCCCATGCTGGCTGGCTGACAGCTTTGTCTTTCGTGTCTGCGTGGACCAAGTTTCCCCACCACTTGTTGGTTGGAATGGGCTTGCTGCCGACAATGTCTTTGGCGATGTTCACGACTGGCGCAATCTTGCTCAATCCGTCTTCACGCTTGAACAGCTTGTCGGACGGGGAGTCGGTGACAAACGGGGCAAAGTAGTCGCCACCAGCCGACACAGCAGCTTCATTGTTGTTGGTATTGCTGGTGGTGTCGCTGGCCGTGACTTCATCGTATGCAGCGTGCACAGTGCCGACAGATCCTTCGTTCATGTCGGCGGCGACGCCTGTGGCAGCCATGGCGGCGCAGGCGAGGGCTATGACTTGGCTCCAAGTCATGAGCTTCATCTTGTGTATAGGGAGTTGATGAAAGAAGAGGCTGGGAGTAAGAGTGTGCTGGCGCTGTCGAAGGTAGCAACGGCGAGCACTGGGGAGAAGGTGGGGTGGGCTGGTGTAGGAGTGCGGAGAAGAATTGGATAATGAGCGTCAGGACGTGTGGCGCAGCGTGCTGCCAAGCCAATTGGACACGGCATGCTCTGACAACGGCCATCGGGTGTCTCGTCGTCGACTTTGGCGTGCCCAGCTGTCTTTTCCGAGGCAGAATTCCGCCAAGACCGCCTTGCTACGATGACACCGACCACATACAACCACACAGGGAGTGCGATCCGCATTGTCGACTGGCGCAGTACTGATTGGCGGGACACAGCTGCGTCAGTGGAGCCAGGCGATCCACAGGCTTAGCTGCAGCGATCTGCCCCGATCGCTCTCCATAACCAGCTGGTGCAGATGTCAGCCCTGAACTTCTCCAGATATTTAGCCAAGCCAAATGGATTGCAGCAACAAACCATCACTTGACGCAGCAACTGTTGGCGCGAACAGCCTGATCTTGCACGGACGCACAGCTCGACCAAGATGGCCCGGCCACCAGATGAGCGAATCGAACGATCATTTCATGTGGAAAATCCATCAACCTCCAGAGCGAACAGATCGCGTGCCCATTGTTCCCTCGCACCACAATGGCGCGTGACCTTCGTCAACAGGGGAGTACCTACACGGTCGGCAGCATCAAGGCACGCGGCCTTCAAAGTTCACACTCGCCGCAAAGGTGCAGTCTCGTTCGCCGAATTGAACCGTGTCAACCCGTCCGGATAACATGATTCAGCGTGTACTGTATACCACACGCATCGTACACCATCCGATGAGAAAATTGGCTCTCACGTGGATAAGGTTGGCAAAGGCAATTGCCACCATTTGGTTCCTCCTGCATAGTGCCACCTGCGTTGGACATTGATGACATTGATCGACACCCTGAACGCATTGCCAATGGCATTCGGCTGGTACACCCAACTGGAAGTCAAATAGTTCATGCTCGGTTGTGCATTTTACGTGCCCGTGGCGTGGGTTCAATTGGCCCGGCCGCTGTTGGGTGGCACGACTGGCTGCGACCACTACCTGGCCACCGTCGCTCTCTCTTTCTTATTCGTCCTCCCCTCCCGACTTTCTATTGCTTCTGTCAATCTCTTCGTGATGATGCTCCGGCTTCTCCTCCTACAGCTTGAGAGTTTGGAGCAATGGCGTGCGCTGGACGACCTTCGGCTTCTCCACCTGGCGCAGCAGCGTGAAGATTCCTGTTCCCAGTGGGATTGGAATGCCCATGATGATGCATTCACTCACACCGACGATGGCGTCGGTGCGCGAGTGAACGGCTGCGTCGAACAGATGGTCTGTCGTCTTTTCGAACGATGCCAGCATCAAAACGCTCTCCTTCATCTTGGCAATACCGAAACGTGTGATACCAAGCACCTCGCCCTTGAACGTCATGATGTCTGACAGCAGCATCAAGTGACGGCGATCGATGCCGATGCCGTACGCGCTCATGATGTAGCTCACTTCCGAGCTCACCAACTCACGCGCCGCTTCAATACCCAACGTCTTTTCCACTTCGATAATGTGGTTCGACGTCGTGTTCAGGCCGTCCACGCCAGGGATGCCCATCACTTCGGCCAGACCGTAGCCCTCGACCAGCAAATGATGGCACTTGTTGCCGCTCTTCGAAGCAGTTTCCTCGTAGTTGATGACGGCTCGGTTAACAGTTGGGATACCTTGCACAATCACGTTAGGCAGCTCCGACTTCAGTGCCTGCATCGCGAAGTAGGCACCACGAGTGTCACCCTTTGAAGCCTTGTAGTTCGGTGGCGCCAGAATGCGAAGCTTGTCTGGACAGCGCGCATTCAACAGCACGTGCTGTTCCTTCAGCAGGCGCAGTGCACCACGTGGGCCCACGCCGACACCGTTCAAGATGCTGTTACGCACGGTACGAGCATCAATGTTCAGATGCAGCTGCTCAATCGCTTCCATGTCAAGCTTGACCGACAGGTACGCCTGATCGCGCGCAAAGACTTCTTTAATGTGAACGGCGATCTCTCCCAGCGTCGTCTTTTCGATCTGGCCCTTGACGATACGCGCTGAGCGTTCATCCGACTTGCACACGAGCGCGGCCGTGATGATCGGCGTGCTGATGGTCTTGGAGGCGTTGATAATTTCCTTCAAACGCGGCACACCAAGCGTCACGTTCATACTTGCGACACCGGCAAAGTGGAACGTCTTCAACGTCATCTGCGTGCCTGGTTCCGAAATCGACTGCGCGCCGATGGCACCGACAGCCTCACCAGGTTCCATGCGAGCACGATGATACTTATACAGAGACACTTCCAACAACTTCTCAATCTGCTTTTCGGTGATGCGGCACACGTTGTGCGTCAGCAACCACGCTTCTTCTTCCTTTTCGGTAGTGCCCTTCGAAGCAGCGTTGTCACGCCACTTGGCACGCATCTTTTGGTTCTTCATCTTGTCCTTCTGCCAGCCAGGGAGACCCACCTTGTGCAATCCCTTGCGCTTGTAGGACACGGTGTCAATCGAGAAGTCCACATCATCTTCGTCGTCTTCGTCGGACGCTGGGTCTTCCTTCTTGACCAAACGCTTGCGGCCCTTCTTGGTAACCTTCTCCAGCTTAGTGGAAACCTTGATCTTCTTTTCAGCCTTGACCTCACCGTTAGCTTCCTTCTTGGCAGCAGCGGCGATCTGGGCGGCAGTTGACGCAACTTCTTCCTCGAACGCCTTCTCGAGGCGAACTGCGTATGTGTTGATCTCGCGGTCCATGGCATCAATACCAGTGGCTGTGCGGGTCTTGGCGATTTCCAGCGCCACCGAGCCCAAAAACTCTTCGATTTCAATGAGGAACTTGCGGCCGGCTGGCAAAATGTTTTGGAAATCCTTGCGCTGAACTGCCTTCTTGGCAATCTGGCGGATCTCGAACGGAAGCAACGATGGTGATTCACGGTCAGGGAATGTGCTTCGAATGTGCTGCAAGAGGCGATGGAAGTCAACTGGTCGATCATCGCCTTCCATGAAAGCCGGGTTCAAGCCATCGTCACCATACATGAACTGCACAACGGAGCCTTCAGAGTTACGCACAGTGTGATCATACTGACAAGACAAATCTTCCAAGGCCTTCATCAAACGACGAGCCATGTAGCCAGTCTCGGCGGTCTTGACGGCAGTATCAACCAAACCTTCACGACCACCCATGGTATGGAAGAAGAATTCAGTCGCCGTCAAGCCACTATAGAACGAGTTCGCGACGAAACCCTTGGCAGCAGCGTGCAGTGCATGCGGCAAAAAGTGTGGCAATGTGCGATTAACAAAGCCTTCTGGTACACGCTTGCCTCCGACAGACTGCTGACCGACGCATGCAACCATCTGCGAAATGTTCAACGCACTACCTTTGGAGCCACATTCAGCCATAATGCGCGGGTTGTTGTGGAATGGCAATGTGCGCATACACTCGGCACCGGCGGTCTCACGCAATTTACCCAGCAGACCGTTGAGCTCGCTTTCCAGCGACTGGATGGCATTGCAGCCAGGCTTGAGCGCCAACTTGCCGTGACGGTAATCTTCGATAGCAGCGTTGGCAGCGTCGTATCCGTTTTGCAACAGATCTTGCTTCTTCTTGATGAGGTCGTCCGACGGTGTGACATCATCGATACCAATCGAGAAGCCCTTGCAGTTGCCGAGCCAACGCGCGCACAACTTGGCCAAACGGTTCATGCATCGAGCTGCCTCATGTGGACCGTGATCACGAATGAGGACGTAGAACAAGCCTTGCTTGCTGCCGTCACCCAGCGTTTTCTTGCACAAGTTGCCACAGATCAACTCGCTGTTGCGGAAGCAGACGTAGCCATCCTTGACACACATGAACTTGTTGTTGGTGTAGTTGCGTTCCTTCAACTCCAGGTTGACCAGCACTTTGGTTGCCTTGTTGGGCTTGATCAGCATGCTGATCACTTGCTTGCCAGTCCACAGGCGCATTGGCAACACGATTGCAGGTGGCGGCAGATCTACGTGGTCCAATGCATCACCCATGATAGCCACAACCTGACAGAACTGCTCACGGTTGAAAAAGATGTTTTTCTGCGTGAGGAGGTAAGCAGCCGTCAAGAAATCCTGAGTCGCCGCAACCAATGGCTCACCATTACGTGGCGTGATCAAGTTCTGTTCGACACCCATGAGCGTGATCGCTTCTGTTCGCGCTTCTTCAGTCTGCGGCAAGTGCATGTTCATTTCATCACCATCAAAATCGGCGTTGTATGGAGAGCAGACGCACTCGTTGAAACGGAACGTGCGCCACGGCATGACCTTGACGCGATGCGACATGATCGACATCTTGTGCAGCGAAGGCTGACGGTTGAAGAGCACGATGTCGCCGTCTTCCATGTGACGCTCCACAATGTCACCAATCTTGAGCTCGTCCGCCAAGCTCGCACGGTCACCGTAGTTCAGGTTCTTCGTAAACTTTTGGCCTTCAATACGAATCACGTTGGCGCCAGGGTGCTGATGCGGGCCATTCACGACGCAGCGACGAAGCTTCTCAATGTTGTAGCGCGTCACCTTTTCTGGGTACGTCATAGTCTTCGCCACATGCTCCGGGACACCAACTTCATCAATGCGCAGGTTTGGATCGGGCGAAATAACAGTACGACCCGAGAAATCCACACGCTTGCCCGACAAGTTGCCACGGAAACGACCCTGCTTGCCCTTAAGACGCTGGCACAGACCGCGGATGCTCTTTGGCGCTCCAGGTGGCTTGACCAGACCCGGCGTGTCACCGTTCATGAGCTGCGCAACTTGAATCTGCAAGAAGTCCCAGTCTTCCATCACCATCTTGAGCGACGCACCCTTCTGGAGTGCAGCGCGAAGGGCAAAGTTGACCTGAACGATCTCCTGCAGCTTGACGGTGATGTCATCTTCGTTGCTGCCGGTACCACCATCCATAGCGACCGATGGACGGATGCACACTGGCGGCACCAACACCGTGCTCAAAATGAGCTTTTCAGGTCGACCACCGATGGCGTCCATCCACAGCAGCTCACAGTCCTGGTCTGGGATCTGCTGGAACAGCTGCTGCACGACCAGTGGACTCAAGTCTTCCTGCGCCTTTGGCAAGTGCTGCGCGATCTCGCTGTTGAGCGCCTGTGCTTCGCTGAACTGCGCCACAAACACATTGCGCAAGTCATGGGCCGAGCGCGCGCGATACTTTTCGTGCACGAGCTTGAGCGTCGTGGTCGTGATCTTGCGCACCGTGCCGTTGATGCCGCTGCAGTATGGACACTTGACCGTCTTCTTGCAAATCGCCGAGATCTTCTTGCGCAGACCGATCAAACGCAGCACATCGACGCGTGGGTCGCGCATGCGCCGCAGGAACTGCTCGCGCTCGTGCGGTGGCAACAAGATGCGACTGCATTCCTTGCAAATGTTCTGCAGCACTTCCGTGATGGCTTTGAAGTAGCCAATGTGGAACACGGGCAGCTCGAGCTTGATGTACCCAAAGTGTCCGACGCAGTCTGCCAAGCGCAAGTGGCACGTGTCACACACGTCCTTCTTGTTGGAGACACCGAGGCGCTTGTCGAGCACGCCGTCCTTGGCCGGGTCGCGCGAGGGCATCTTGAACAGGTCCTTCGAGTGGATACGCAGCTCCGACATGCGCATCATGTCCACCTCGGACAGCAGCCCGAAGTTGAGGTGGCTGATGCGCGCGGGGCGGTCATTCTCGAGCACGAACTGCTTCACGAGTGGATTGCGGCGCTCGCCGCGCGGCGTGAACCCGCCGGCGCCACCAAACTTGGCACCCTGCATGCTGCGTATGCAAGAGCTTGCCTGGCGTCCTCACTTGCGAGCTGTGTGCGCACGTGCTGGCGTCGTCCTCCGTCCGTCGTCGTCGTCGAGCGGGAGCTCGCCTCGGCCGTTGGGAACCACTTGGTGCCGCTTTGTGCAACTTGGCGCTTGGTTGGTGGAGAGAACCGAATCGTACCAGTCCCAGCGGTACAGGGTACGCTGGCGGTACACCGTGCAATCATTGGCGGAAATCGAGGGCTTGGTGCAGTGTGATTGGTGGAAAAGACCCGGCAGGTTGAAGCGCTCCAAATTAATAAAAATTGGTGGCCGTCAAAAAGTGACATCAAGATCCCACGGGTATGGGGCGTGGTGAATATTATCGCAACAAGTATGGCGGCGGCGGCCGAGGCCGTGGTGGTCGAGGATACCGCGGAGATGAAGATCGTCCGCGTACGTGGTCCGGCGAGGCATCGTCGCCGCGCAATCAGTCGCGCTCCCATCGCAGGCCATCGGCGTCCTGGCTGGACCTGCAGCGCGTACTGCGTCAGATTGACGGGAAGAACTACAAGGCCTATCACGACCTCGAGCGCTCGTTCACGTACAGCAGTGCAACACTCAGCTTCGATCTCGAGTTCGACCACATCCAGGGCGACCCTTATGCGAGTCCGTCTCGCGCGCACGTGCTCGTGGCCGCAGCCAGCGCCGCGTTCCCAAAGGACATGTTCACGTCCAAGATCCGCAACATTGCACTGTGCGACTACCTGACGCGCACGTTTTCGGACAGCGCTCGCCGTGCTGGAGCTGATGCCAAGGCTGTGAGTTCGTCGTGGCACGGTGCAAAGGGAGGTGACATCTCCATCGACACCCCTGGTCAGCACGTGATTGAGCGTTCATCAATGACGGTGCACGACGATGGCACCGTTGAGGCTCGCTTCAATATCAACCTGCCGGCACGTGGACGAACCATTTGCGGCGATTGGGCACACGAAATCATTGTGGAAACGCTCCCGAAACTCGTCGCCCAGGCACTGATGCTGTCCAGCTTGGACACTGTGCACGTGTGGCAACATCTGCATTCCATCGAAGATCAAGAAGCACTTCGGAACATGCTAAGTACTCAGGGATTGATCGGCTTTATCCGCAACGGTGCTGTTCTTCCTCGCGAAGTAGGTTGCGGTGTTGTGGGTGGTGACGTGAAGTTTCGCATGCTAATTTGTTGGGATGGTGAATGCAGTCTGGAGCATCGGACAAGCCGCTGCCCAAGTCGAAGGCAGTGCTATTCAAGTCGCCGCCGTCACTAGAGAGAAAATTTCAGCTGCCAAATTGTGGAGAGATGAAAGGAATGGGAATTCCAGCAGGTGTCACTCTCTTTATTGGCGGTGGTTTCCACGGAAAGACCACGGTGCTCAAAGCGCTCGAAGTCGGAGTATACAACCATATTCCGTCAGATGGTCGTGAATTCGTAGTGATGGACGCAAAAGCAGTCAAGATTCGGTCTGAAGACTCACGCAGCGTCGTGTGCTGTGACATCAGTGCATTCATCGACAACCTCCCCTTTAAGCAGGACACAACAAAGTTTACGACTGCCGATGCTTCGGGTAGTACATCGCAAGCAGCAAACATTGTGGAAGCCCTCGAGGTTGGAGCAACGACGTTGTTGATTGATGAAGATACTTGTGCGACCAATTTTATGATTCGGGACTGGAAGATGCAACAACTGGTCGCCAAAGACAAAGAACCCATCACACCGTTCATTTCGAAGGTAGGAATTCTAGCAATGAATATGCACCAAGACTTCGATCACATTGCTGACCTGACCACATCGGTGCAGGTTCGTTCACTCTTCACTCAGCACGGCGTTTCATCGGTCTTAGTCATCGGAGGAGCGGGCGACTACTTCTCAGTTGCTGATCATGTTATCATGATGGACTCATACGAGCCATGCGATGTGACTGATCAAGCGAAAGAGATTGCGAAACAGCATGGTGAAATTCTCCAAGAAGAATCATTTGGTGGATTCAATCGGCGGATTCCGATGATTCGGGGTTTTGAGGTGAACGGCAAAGTCGTCGCTCGAGGTTTAAATCGTGTCCAGTATGGCGACGTGAGTAGTCCATGCCATTTAAATACGATACCATGTTTCCTGCAAGGTCAATCTCACTCGGTGATCAGGTTGATTTAGATCTCGGTGCGGTCGAGCAAATTGTTGAGCCCAGTCAAGTGAGAATGATTGCCGACACAGTTTTGCGCGCCAGAAGTCTCATGGATGGCGAAAGATCACTGAACGTAAGTTTCGGTCGATATTTATTGCGGCTGCTAGGCGTATTGAGTCGCGAGTTGGGTCCTCAGGATATTCTTTCCACCATTGAAGAAGAGCTTGACAACTCCAAGTCGCTTGACTCGGTGAGCCAGCATCGCAAGTCGGGATTTCATTGCCGTGCTCGACGATTTGAGGTGCGTTTACTGTCGTTGTCTTAAGATAACTACAGATAACGGCATCTAACTTAGACTGCTGTCCTTAGATTGCTGCAGCCATTAATCGGTTACGAGGTGCGACCATTACCCAGTGAGCTCAGGTCACTTCGCCATCACATTACGCAACATGCTCATCCCAGCGTCCGACGTAACCAATGACGCTTACTCAATACGTGGTGATGACGATGGATAGATCCTTACCTGAAACGTAAATGGTCGAGTTAGGAGCCTAACATGGCGGGGGCCTGAAGTTCCTTTGTGAGAATGGAGGCACTGTCCATTGGGTGGACATCGCGGTTTGTTTAAGACTGTTCAGAAGCGAAACATTTTCGTTCGATTTCACGGTGAAATTTCCATCTGTGTCAGAAGCCGACGGGCCGTAGGGCTGCGACCAATGAGCGCTGCCAAAACCAGTGTCGACCACTGAGTCAGTGGCTGAGCTCGAATGGGTCCGACGTTCGGACTCCAGAATGCCACGCCCTGGCGCAGGGCACAGTGCAGCACTGTGCGCAAGGAATCCCCGCAATTTTTATTCATCTGTCCACCCACATCAACGTGGCTTGACCACCCAGATTCTCGTCTCGTGTGCGTCTTGTTTTCGCAGCCCATGAAGCCGAAGCCTCTCAGCCTTGCGATCAAACTGCGATTGGGACAGAACAGAGCAGCCGCAGCAGAAATCTTGTCGACAACGCAGACGGTGACGTACCCCAATCTCTATCACTGAGAAGATACCATGGTTTCCGCTGACCACGCTCAGTGAGCACAACGAACGCCACTCTATCTGGGGTTGCATTAAGGCAATACACTGAGACACTAGGGGAGCAGTGATGTCTCTTCTGGCATTGCCGACGACGTTCCAAGATTTGGCTATGAAGCCAGTCCAGACAGGTGGAGCCAGCTACGCGCTACAGACTCTGTAGTACAGAAGAAGTCTGTCTGCTAGACGCTATAAATGAAGCGAAATCCACCCACAAGATCGATGCGCGAAACGCGGGAATTCCAACACTTCTGTATCTGCCTGGTGAGCCGCAGTCGCAGGAACTGAATTGAACGATGAAGCTTCCACTATCTGTGCTGCTTTCAGCGCTGTTGGTCGCGGAAAGCGAATCAGCAGACCACTCAGTGATTGAATCGCGTGCAGTTATCACGCATGTGTTCACGCAGCTGGACATGCGATGCCCAACTAGGAACTGCGTCGATTCCGACCCCCACGTCGCTGTTCCGTGGACGAGAAATTTGCGATCAAATGCGCTTGAGGCGCAAGATGAGCCCGACCCCAATCCGTCCTGGTTTGCCAAGGATGCCCCTGTGAGTGTATTCAGCGCATGCGGCCGCCCGCCTGAAACAGATGCACCATCACCACCACCAACTCGTCCTCCAGTGACGGCAACAAAGCCAACAGAGGTACCAAAGCCATCGCTGGTGCCTTCTCAGTTTCCAGCTCCTACACCATCGCTAACGCCAACACCGCCACTGAGTACTTCACTGCCACCGTCGGCAACACGTCCACCACTAACATCCCCACCGTCGACTACACCGCCAGCAACTACCAGTCCGCCGCCGACCACGCCACCGTCCACAACACCACCAGCAACTACGAGTCCGCCGCCGACCACGCCACCGTC
>NSDO01000020.1:156513-226006 GCA_002286825.1 Lagenidium giganteum
ACAACACCACCAGCAACTACGAGTCCGCCGCCGACCACGCCACCGCCGACAACACCACCAGCAACTACGAGTCCGCCGCCGACCACGTCACCGTCGACAATACCACCAGCTACTACCAGTCCGCCGCCGACCACGCCACCGTCTACAACACCACCAGCAACTACGAGTCCGCCGCCGACGACGCCGCCGTGCACAACTCCACCACCAACATCTACGAGTCCGCCTCCGACATATACTCCACCGACATCGACTCCGTGTACCACTTCACCACCACCAACGATGCCTACACCATGCCCAAGCCCGACGTCAACACCGACCCCGTGCCCGAGCCCAACTCCACCTTCAACACCGCGCCCGAGCCCAAATCTGTCACCGACACCAGACCCGAGTCCCATTCCGGCGCCAACACCGTGTCCACCAACTCCAACATCAACCTAGGGCCGGTAATTGTTCAACCAAACCAATGATTCACATTTTTGGCACCTAATACATTTTCCTGTTCAAATCCGCACGATGTAGGCATCTACTGGCAATTGTTGGTGCTCACGAATACAATCTTCAACCCAATCGGTCGAGACGAGTGCAGGCTCGCGGGAGTGCTTGTGCCGAATCGCTCGCACAATCGGAACGAACAACTGTATTCGTTCTTGATCCATCGCGTTACGAAGCACTACATGCGTAACATCCTTCGTGATTTTCGTGGCAATTCTGCCGCCATACAGTCGAATTTGTTGCGCGATTGTGCGCATCACGTCTACCTCGAACGCCTTCTTGCTCCTCGGTGAAGTCGCGATTACTGTTGCACCAATAGCTGTTTGAATCGTCTCGTATTGATCAATGTAGAGCTTGCAATGGGAGAGAAACGTAAATTCCGTTTCGAACGCTTCTTGCTCTTCCAGTAGTTCCACTGATGCTGTTTTCCACATCATATCTTCACATTTTTCTGCTTGACGATTGACTTCTTGAAATATAAGACTCAGTTCTTCAGGTTTCACTGCTTCCACGAAGTGATCTCCGAAACGATCGTATTCTTTATCCAAATCTGAACGCATCGCTTCAGTGGCGAATACAAAATCTCGGGCACCAAGTCGGATCAGGCGTGACATTTGGATACACTCGTAGATCCACCTCACAGAGACAATGTTGAACAACCCTTGTTTCTTCAAATTGTCCACTTTTATCCCGCTATCTGAGGCAGCGATCACGTAGTCTGTGCTCGCAACGACGGGATTTTGCACGATACTTGCACCATATGAGTGCAACAGCTTTTCGAGTAGTTGCTTGGACACAGATCGTTCAGTTCCTCTGATTTTCTCGGGAATTTCCCAACCAACTGGTTTCGGATACCTTCCAGGGAGTACACAAAGCTCTTTGCCTTCGAAAATATCATGCTTGAGTTCCAAACCACTCAACTCGGCTTGAGAATACGTCGATAAAACTGATCCAGACGGGCGGCTAGGAAAGACGACCTGCCGCTTAACTGGGCGCTTCGTAACTTTCTTCTGGCCAAGTGCGACATCCGCAGCTCGCTTGTTGTAGATGCCGCCTCTGATAGCATTCAAATCTTGTGCAGTCAGACATTCGTACCATGGCTTATCATTTCGGATTGATTTGCATCGTGGGAAGCGAATAGTGAGTCCTGTTTGGTAGAGGGAGGTGAAGGTAAGTTCAAACCCATATACTTCGAGAATCTTGGAGTGACGTGGATCGATCCAAAAATCCGGCTTCAGATCGCTTTTTTGAGGCTTCCAGCCATTCAAGTGAGGAGGAATATTGTCATTGTCCCACGGCACCCAGTGGGGTTCCAGCTCACTTCGCATCTGGGCCAATTCTTCAAGATTATACCCTGTGCCTACTTTGGCAAACGTATAGATAGTTGGAATCTCGGAACCCGGCTTTGATGCCTCGATAACCGCCTTTTCATCCAGCGAGCGCGACAACACCCCAAGTAAAAAGACTGACACATCACCGCTGCGCCGACGTCCTGTGCCATAAAACCCGCCAATGATGAGCACGTCGAGGTTGGTCGTCATACCCGCGTAATCTGGCTTGAGTTTAATCCACTTCTTGGTCTTGCGACTGCTTTCTCCACACATGTAATGCGCATTCAAATCTTTGAGTATCACACCTTCGCCTCCATTTGCAATCTGACGATCGACTTCAGCCATGACGAGCTCGTGGCGCTCTTTAGCTGACTTAGCGTTGACCACTGTCTGCTGGATAATCATGATGCGATGATCAAGTGGTTTGAGCAAACGCTCCAGAAGCTTTCGGCGCGCGCGCAACGGAAGGCCCATCACAGCACTGACTTCACCTGGCCCACGAAACACCTCGCGAATCAAACCTGGTGCAGGATCTCCACCAAGATAGACGACGTCCCACACAACGTAGCACAACCAGCGATGTGGGCTGTCACCAGTCCGCAATGCGTTTGCTACAGTCTTCAGCAACCCAAACTCGCGCAGATGATAGTCCATATTGTCCCATACCATCATCTCACCATCCAATATGCAGCTCACTCCAGGCAGCAGCTGCGACAGCACGTATGGGGCCATGAACGGCCCGTACAACTCCGTGTAGTTGATGCCATTGCGGGAAATGAACTGAACTTGACCATCTTGTACATGACACGTGATGCGCTCACCATCCAGCTTGGGTTCCATGACAAACTCGTCCGCATTGATCGCAGTCGTGCATTCACCGAAATCTACACGCTTGGAAAGCATAGGGCTAAATACTAGGAATGGCTCGATCTTTGCAACATAGCGAACTGACGAATTACGAAGCTCAAGACACACTCGATGCAAGTCGTTCGTGTGGTTGTACATTTCCATGGCGTCTGGATGGATGTAGCTGAGCACGCGCTCGTGGCGCAATCCGATCTTGAGGTCCTTGAGGATGATCCGCACAAGCCACTTCTGCTCGTTCGGTGCAAATTCGGTGGCGATCGTCATGAATACGTGCTTCCGCACTTTGTTGTCCTCCGCTTGGACAAGTTGGTCGAGCAGCTGGTTGGCGTAGCCGACGGTGTGTTGGTGCTTCTTGTTGCCAGCCAAGCTACGATACTGGAGCACGTCGAATAACACCGCTGCAAAGTCGCCCACGGCTTTCGTTTGCACGACAGTTGGGTCATTGAAGCGCTCGAGTTTCTGCGCATCTTTGCTTTCCGACGCCATGCCCAACACGTCGACATAGATTTTGCCGATTTTCTTTTCCTTCAGGTTGTACGTGCGCTCGCGGTCGAGTTGAGGCAACACGAGGCGCATGAGCGGGTAGATGTCACCACCTCCCAGCTCATTGCGCAGGTCTTCGCTAAACACAAGTCGCAATTTTGCTTCGCTCTTTGGCGTTCGCTCCACGGCCTCGAGCATGCGGCAGCATGCACTGAATGAGAGCTTGTCCGCTGCCGCAGTCGTCGTCATGATGATGGCAGGAACTGACCATCAGAAGCAACACGACCCAACCATGGTCACTATTACAGCATAATACAGTTTAAACAATTCCATCTAGATACCTTTTAAGGAGTTCTAACAGAATGTTTTAAATTCTCTGTTAGTGTTTTAAACACTATGTTGTTGAACTTTCCTCCTTAGTGCGATGATGCGCATGGCCGCAAGTGCAAGTGCACTGCTTGATACTCAGCGTTCAGTATTGTTCACATTATAACGTTGGTGGCTGTCAGTAGAGGCCGAAAGGACAATGAGATCGCGAAGTCTTGGGTAGTGGGTACTCGAGGGTGCAAGGTCGAGTTAATGACCTACATGATTGAAAGCGTGGGCCAATCATATTCTGCTTTGCTGAACGAAGTGTTCTCCACCGTTACTAGGTCCTAGCGTATGACATTTCTCACAGCCCCTCCTTCAATGTGTTCAGATTGCAAGCCCTCCCAGCACTACCCATTGACGCCCACGCATTTTTTTGGCAAACTCACCCTGGTTGCGGCATCTACCGACGACACCATCCTCTCAAGAACACCAGGTCGCCAGTTGCTCACTCTCGAATTTCCTTTCTTCCGCCACCTGCCAACGATCTCCACGCAAGTGTCTGCCTACCATGAAGGTTCCCTCATTTGTCAGTGCGTCACCAACGCTTATTCTGGTCACCATCCCCGCAGCGCTCGGATCGGATTATGTGTCACCATACCCAGCCTACACGCCTTCGCCAGTATATTCGCCCCCAGGCTACACGCCTCCACCGGCATACACGCCACCAAGCCAGACGCCGCCACCAGCTTACGCTAGTCCACCATCAGACTATTCGACGTCGACGTACACTCCACCACCTCCAGCCTACCCGGATCACTACTACCACACCGACCACAACGAATCAGCGTACTACCCGTACCACCACAAAGAATGCTGGTATGTGAGCGTCGAGTATGACGCGACCTACTGCGTCGACGGCCCCGTGTGCAGTGGAGACGGTGAGAAGCCATACGGTTGGCACTGCCCGAAGAAGGGCGATGTTGCTGTGGCTGACTGCCACAAATATCTCAACAGCTACGCCGACTACGACAAGTGCACTCTCTGGGCGGACGCGAAGTGCCAAAAAGTGCACACGGGTGTGTGGGGCTGCGTCGTGCCTGACTGCAAACCTGTCGCGACGCCATGCCCCACGACCGTCAAGCCTGCATACTAGCTGTGGGTGTCCGTCGCCATTGGCACGGCTAGTAGCTCAGGCCACATGCTTTGGCTGTGTGACTGTGCAGCTTGCTTGCTTTTCTGTTGTACTCATTTGTACTCATTTGTTTTCACCTGGAGTTTCTCCACTTGCACCATTATTCCGTGAATCAATGTCAATGTGCCAATCGGGTTGTCAGTATTTGAAGTCAATGCCAGTAATGTTGGTGTCACAAACGACACTGTCGTTATTTGGCTTGCCACAATTGCTCCACCGAGCAGATCTGCAATCGGCGCCATCTGCTGTCATGCCGCTCTTCCTCGCCAACCTGGCGATGGCCAGCTACTTCCTGGCGCTGTGCTACATGATGGCCACTGTCGTGACATGTACTAAATACATCGAAGTGCGCCGAGCGCTGCGGCAGCACCACCACACGGGCTGGAGCACGGTGCAACTGCTCATCTTGAGCATCGCGCTGGGCTGTTTGTTCCGCACCACGACGTTCTCCACGCTCTGCATCTTCGATTCCCAGAACGCGGCCGCAAATCCGTACAACGTGGACCACCCATACGACCCCACGCTGTCTCACGTCACGCAGGGCGATGGCTGGCGGGATGGCTCAGCCAGCAGCGACCAAGTGCAGCGCGATCTCGACTTCTACAACAAGGTCGTGGCGGTGCTCTTCAACCTGCCCGATTACCTGTTCGTGTCATCGTACATTTTGCTCGTGTTGGTTTGGGCGGAGGCATTCCAATCGGTGCGTGACGCTTGTGAGCTGAATCGGTTCCAGTGCATTAATATGAACGTGACCGTCGCGGGTTTGGCTGCGTGCAGTCTCGCAGGCACTGGTTCTCCGCCGCTGAATTCCGCCGTCGATGGATGATATTTTATCTCGTCTTCAATGGCGCGCTGTACATGATGCAGGTAGTGCTGTATTCGTGTCTTTTTCTGTACGATCAGCACGGCATCTTCAAAGATGACAAGTCAGGTCGCTTGAGTTTGGTGAGTCATGTGATAATCAGCGATGAGAACAACAGTGTTAAGCTAACAAACCATGGAGCAGATTCCGGAAATGATCTTCTATGTTGTTGCCGCGACCGACCTACTATTGCCTCTGATCATCTTGGCAACGTGGCTCTACTTGACGTTGTCGCTGTCGGGCTTTCCTTTCAAGTCACCATCCGCTCAAGCACGGTTACGTCGTGTGGGAAAGCTTGCGATGGCTTGGAGCTTTGGTCGAATTTCGTACAGTGTCATCACATTGCTCACATTCACTCAGGTGAGGCCATTTGTGTGGATATGGGATCTATGTGGGGAATGGCCAGTATACCTATATTCTTTCGTCGCTCTAGGGATGGTTCAACGTTCACCGCAACAGCGCAACGGTAAGTGGATATCATTGCGAGCCACTCCTCGTCCAATACTCCGTGACACAGAACTAAGCAATTCGCTGTCTGCAAGGCACAATCTATGATGCTTGTTGCGGTTTTCTTTGTGGCGGAGCTGATGCCAATCTATTTGACGCTTGATTCGCGCCTCCTTGCCATGCTGTCTGTGGAGGATTACGAGCCACTACTCGAGAGTTCTGTGTTCTTCAACTGAGAATTTGTTGTCGATTTACAGAATAACGGTGCGGAAGTAACCGTTTCAAGGTTTCAAGGCGTTGCGTTGGAATATTTATCACCGGCAGCATCGCCGACTCCAGCAAGCAAGTCGAATAGCGGGTGAAGACTCGTGCACAGATGCCGCCGCTCGATGAAGATGTCGACGAGCACAAGGATGCGCTGGCGTCCATCACCGAGTGGGAGTCACGAATGCATGAAGTGGTCGATACAGCTCATGTAACTTCTTGCTCATCATATATATTTCTTTGATCGCTGTTGATGCACACATCTGATTGTCGAGCGAACATGGATGCGTGTGTCCTAGAGTGGCTTCCACCATCACAAGCATGCGCTGCAGCTACACCTAGAAACAGATCCGGTGCGTCTGTATTGGTCAGCACTACGCGATATTGAAAGGGACTAAGGCAGCGATTCGTCGTCTCTCCTCAGCTTCCATTCCATCCGTCAGCAGCACTGGTTCACCTGGTTCAGAGAGAGCGACAACAAGCATCCAAGTTAGCGATTCCAAACAAAAAGCCCACCAAACAGCAGCAATCGGTTCATCAACGAAGTGCAGAATACCTAGAGCGAAGGGTAATACCATAGCTTACTCCACACGCAGTGTGAGCTGAGTGCATATTCTTCTCTAATAGGTCTTGTGCAGCTCGAATCAGAGATTAGGCAGCATTACGAGCTGGAGAACGCTCAGGCGTATGGCAAATGGAAGAAGTTTCACATCCAGATGAACCAACTGAGGCTCCAGCTTGCCGAAAATGTGCAGCGCGACTTCCAGCAGCTTTGCCATAAATTGCACATTGTGGTCACCTCACGTGATCTAGAAGCGCTGCGCGACCATGCAGAAACCAACGTTGTCGCTGCTGCTCAGGTTGATGAATCACAATCTAATCAAATTGAAGACAACGCTGAGGAAGAAGCCATGCGTGCTCACATGGAACGAGAATGGATCGCTCAAGAGCGCTTCAACATCCAGGAAGCGTTCACAAACCAAACCAAAAAGATCTCGCTAGACTTCCAGACGTTCATGGACCAGTTGAATGCTGATTATGCTGCTGAACGAACGCGGATCCTCTCGTTGGCTGGGCAGCCTCAGCGAACCCAGCGATCAACAATGAGCCCGTTCTCGAGTTCGATGGCAAAGCAGAATCGAGACAAGAAAGACCAACAAGCGCGGCGCATCAAGAGTCACTTCAAAAGCAGCATCAAGCGCAGCATGCTTGTACAAACGGCACCTGTGGTGGATCCTGCGACTGGAAGTAGCAGTTTGGTGTCATCATCCAATCTGCCTGCGACAATCCACGATGTTGATCGCTTTCAGCAGCAGCTGATGGAATTGGAGCAGCGGTTCCACGTGATGAAAGAAGTACGTGACTGCTGCTGCAACGAGCTGGTTAGCAATATCTGAAGTATGTTGGATGCACTCAGGAAGCCGAGAGACAACGCAAGGATGGCGTGCAATGGATTGGGCGTCAGTGTGCACACATGTTCACGCAGTTGGATTGCAAGGAGACAGAGTCAAAGCTGGTGGGCTTGCTCACACAGCAGAGCGTGCACGACTGCAAAATTCTTCATGCACGCGTTGGACTAATGGCGTATGTTGCTGCTTTGCAAAATGAATCGTGTGGTGGGGTTTCATGTACTCACAGCACGCCGCTACTGACTTCACTTAGGCAATTGCTGCGCGAGCGCTGCGAGCGCTCGACCAAACACACTGAACCGGAAAGAACTCTATCATTGCCTCCTTTGACCAACGGTGCGCTGTCACCGTCACCCAGCTCCGGCAGCATCGGCAGGGCATCCCGAAACAAAGGTTTCCAGCGCTGAAGCACCTAGATTTTCAGTCTTTTTGGATAATGGTATTTGACTGCACAAAGCTCGGGTTGTCCCGCATATTCTTTCTCTCAACGCGCCTTCACCCTGCCAATTCCTACAAAACTGAAAGAACATTTGATCCTCTGTGAGCAGCTGCCGAAGGCCTAGGTCATGAAAACTTGAACATCGGTCGAATGATCAACGATTCCCAGTCGACGAGTAAGAAAAAGGATTCCAGCATGGGCAATCGGTTGCCAGCGACCGCCGATGTGCTGCCATACTTGCCACGAATGGACAGATCAAAGCCACCTTCTGCGTCATGACGTCGCGTGAACTTCCACATGAAGCACTCGTCTGTCCAGACTAAGTGCTGTGCATCGCCTGCTGGTGGGACCACGGACTTCGAGATGATGGCAAATGTGTCCTGGTCGATAGAGACCCGACAGAGCAGCGTCATCGCATGGCGGGGAAAGCTTTCGCCGATAAACTGGTGGATATTGCGCGTGAGGTACATGTTGTCGTTCAGCTTTTTCAGTATCTGGAAACATCAGGCACACACCACAATGTCAGTCAAGATGCACACAATCGTAGCAGCTCCACACAGATGTAGATGAGCGCGTACACAAAACTTGGTGCGGCGCTTGTGCAGCTTCTCCTGCTGGAGTTCATCGTGATGATACGTCCACGACTCGCTGAACGCGCGAGTCATGTCTTCCCCCGGGAACGTCTTCTCGGAGAACGCGTGCAGGTACATCGACTTGGATTCGCGCTTGGTGCTCCAGCCCAGGTACGTCACGGGCTCACCGCTGACCTGATATTCCATCATCTCCATGAACGCCTCCCGGGAAATCTTTTCGAGGTCAGAATCCGGGGGGTACTTGACGTTCTTCATGAACTGGATGCTGTCCGTCGACGGCTGTATCAACAACAACAACCACCACCACCACCGTCATCACTCACTGCTCGAAGCACCACGCGATGAACCAACGCGAACTAAATCAACGCACCGGCATCGCCTGCTGGATTTTCTCAGCAAAGCGCTGGCGCTTGCGGTTCTCGCTCAGCAGGAACTCCTTTTGCCGCCGCAGACACTTGGTGAGCTCCATCACTTCGACGTACTTTTCAATCTTGCTCGAGCGTTCCAGCGGCAAGTTGGACGGGTCCTGGTTCGCGCGTTGCGCAATGCGGTTCGCCAAGACAGACTCGAGCCGCGCGATCTCTGTGCGCATCTGTTCGTTGTCCGTCTGCCGAGTCAAAAGCGTTCGTCAATCAATCCAACCAACAACCCCACAAACAAACCACGTCAGTCACCACCTCAATCTCATCATCACACGCCCTGCTGTCGAACCACGTACACCTGAGCCGCTCCGCGCGTACGGCCGCGCCGCCAGACTGGCGCTGGATGTGGTGGTCATCGCAGTGCTGGAGTTGCTGCGAGGAGTTGTGTACTGCTGCTCGTCATCGCTCGTGCCGCCGAGCAGGGCGAGCGCATATTGGTCATTGGCGAGGTCCATGCTGGGCTTGGGGGGCTTCCACCGCCGCGATCGTTTCTCACGTACGCGCACACACCAGAGCAGGGGCGTGCAGCAGAGCTTTCCAGCTGGCGAACACGTGCACGTCGTTCGCGTCTGTCAGGCGGTGGCGTGGTGGCGGTGGCTTCGACGTCGCACTCGCTGCCGCGCCCCAGCGTCTGCCTCCTGTGGTGTCACGCTGGATGAGTGCGGTGTCAGCAAGCAACGGCACCTGTCTGACCATATCCCCCGCGTAACCCGATACCGCTCATCTCCCACAGCCACGCAGAATAGTCTCTCAAAATAGATGTTGCGAAATATGGCGCGAGAGAGGGTGGTCGCGGATTAACGTGGTCCACTTTATCCGAAGGAGCCTGAACGCGGCAGTGGGACGAGGCGCCCTAGTTTAGTGGCACGGCGGAGTGGACCAAGCACGTTGGCAGCAGCACAGCACAGGACAGCGACGGCAGGCACAGGCAAGTGCACCCACTCGGCGCTGCGTGTGATTGACAGCGACAGACCGCGACCGCGTCCCAGCCGTTTGCCTGGAGCACTGCGTTCGCGCCCTCCAGGCCGCCGCTATTGATCGCCACTTGGAGCCGTCGGCTGTCACGTCCGGCTGTGCGCGTCCATGGGGGACGAGAAGAAGCTGCCGACGATCCGCCGAGAAGTGCCGCCGTTCATGGACGACGCCGGAAACGGTGCGTGCCCTGCCCTGCCCTGCCCTGCGATGCCATGCCATTTGATGCCAGCCATGCGATGCGATGCAATGCAATGCGATGCAGTTGCAGCGCGGGTTGGCATGTCTGGCAACCAAATCTTGCACTTGGGGCGTGGTCGGCGCGTTACTCACGATGTTGTGTGCCTTTCTCTCGACGGTTGTGTTGACACAAAATGTGTCTTGTGCGGCGGATTTCCATCGAAAGCAGTGCCCGTGGATGCAGATGGGGAGCCTCTGGACATGCTGGCCATGGGCAAGGCCCCAGCGCCACTCAGCATGGATCAAGAATGGGACAGCGGCTACGGCAGCCACCGCAAGCAAAGTGTTGGTTCACAACCGCCATCTTTCGTAAGTGCAGCGCAGGGTGTGGCGATGGCACAGAGACGACGCAAGTGGACTGACATGATCGTCCTGCTGGTTGTTGATCTTTCAGGGCGTCATCCGCAACGATCGGACCCCGCTAAACACCCCGTACACGCCTCAGCTTATCAAGCTACAGCTTACGCACCACGCCGAAGCAGAGCGATCGGACTTGGCGTTTGAACCAGCCAAACAGTTTTTCAAGGGCAAGATCGCTCTAGTCATTCACCCTGTGCGGAAGCTCCGGTACGTCAGAAGTGAACAACTTCGACCGCCACCGTTTCCAGTCATCACTGATGCTAATGGCGGTTGTCGTTGCGCAATTAGGAAAGCTATCGAATTGGCGCTCACGCGTATTTTGCCCAAAGCAATGACGCAATCCACATTTTATGCCAAGGTATGTGTTAAACTTCAAGTATGGAAGCATTCTATCGTGCAATGGAACTGAAGTTGTTCTGTCTGACGACAGTACCGTGACCTGCTGCTTTGGTATTGCACCACCGTGTTGTGCATCCCGTTTGCTCTGCTGCTAAGCCCCATGGTCATCGCGTTCTGCATCTGCACTTCGCCTATTTGGGTCGCTGGTCTTGTTGTCCTATTCATTCGGAACTTGGCCATGTTATGGAGCAACCCGCACGCGCCACTTCACGAGAGCTACGCGACTGTGCCGAGTCCGTCTGGTCACATCTTGCACCACCCGCATGGCACCCGCCCTCATCATCACCAGCTGCATCAGCCATCGCTGTCATCAGCGTACCGGCGGTCGTCTCAAATGAACGGCCATCCGTATGGCTAAATGACGTGAAGGCGAAACACATCCAGCAACGTGTGTGCACGCAAGCGTCCGCGATTGGTCGCGGTTTTGGAAGAGGAACAAATATCAAGGCAACATAGGCCCGAGAGACTCATGACGCCATTTCAAGCACGCAGCGCTCCCCGTGCCATGTCCGGTTGGAAAACGCTTTCATGTATAGGTATTAGTTTGTAGTGTGTTTGGTTGTGCGTGGCTTGGAGAGGCTCGCTAGATCCCTCTCATTATGAAAGCTGATAGCAATATCACAAAGATCGCCACATACGCGAAGAACAAGCCGCTGAACGAGAACTGGGTTTGGAGCACGGCTTCATCCGCCGGTGCCTGTTGTTCGGCTTCCACTGGAAGTTTATCTGCCTGCGAGGTCCGCGCGGGATGACGAATGCCGTCGTTGATCGCGGTTTGATAGTCACCGAGATCCAATGGATATGCTTCTTCGTCGTAATGGACGTGAATGTCGAGCATCGAACCAAAGAAGTCCGTGATCGGAACATCTTCAATCGCGCGCCCGAGGATGTCGATGCGGTAGTCGGGAGTGGAGTAGAGCATCTGGGGGTCGTAGAAGTTGAACAAATCGCGTAGTGTGCCATTCCGAATTGAGTCGCCCACTTTCATGCGCTGAAGGTAGTCTAAGGTGGCATACGTGAAGCGATCGATCACAGCCAATCCCAGCTATGGAGCACACAACACGTCTCGTTAATGCATCGGAGATGATGGAGATGTACTCATGTTGCATGGATACCTCGCGATCGGAATGGTGAGCGTACGAGCTCTCGCCAGTCAGCGAGCTGCCAATAGTCACCACCTTTGGAGAGCTGATTGGCTTGGCGAGAGATCCCGCTTGGCACGTGTCCACCATGAAAAAAATCTCGTTGTATCTGTCGACAACAGCGCCCAGTCATTTTCCAGCCAGTCAACGAAATAATACCATATCTGTAGCACGCACCGCTTCTTGACACTCATTTCTTGGATCGCATCGGCAATATCCTGACTGGAGAGTTCTTCGTAATCCTATCCACATCAAACTTTTTAAGAAAAACGTACTTGCCAGCTCCTGAGTTGGCCACACTGCTTCCCGCACCTGGAACTTGAGAAATCCATCTCCACCATGACCAGTCATGAAAATCTACATGAAGTTGCATGCGAAACATATAAGTCGACTAACGGACACGTACGAGCACGCTCGTATGATCCTGTGACAACAACTTACAAAGATGTTGCTGTTCTCATCCGTGTCCAATTTCTTGGATGCTGGCGTTCCAGGTTCATGACGACCTACGCAGTCCAACCACACAATGTAAGAAATAGCTTCAAAACCATCAAAAAGCAAACGTCGACGGACGCACCCGTGAGAACGGTGATGAAGTTTGCGACTGTGACCTCGGTGCCTCGATAGTCGACTTCAACGTTCTTCCCGTACCTATTCCCAAACGGTGGCCCCGACACGTCACACACCACGACAACCCACGCGCAAATGCATCCGTCACCATGCAACCTACAAATTGATTTTCTCGACACGGCTGTTGAACACTTGGCCTGGGAAGCAATTGCGTGCATTGCATGGCATTTGGTCTGCCAGCATCAAAATGATCTAAACACGAACACCCCGTGTCAATAGCACACACACAGCCCCATCACCGCCCAACTCCAAGCTCAACACATACCTGACTGTCTGGGATACCCAGGCGCTTGACCGAGTGATAGAGCGAGAGCGCATTAGCGATGTGCCGATAATTGCTCCAAAAGCGTGACGTATCCACCTGCCGCAAATGCGCGCCGTCAGCAGCCTCTCACGGCACGACATCCTCATTCTACCACCTACCACCACCGCCCAGTTGTTGGTGTGTCGCTTGTAGCCTTCACCCAGCACGTGCGTCACGTGGAGCACACTCAGGAGCGCACATACACTCGCGAACCACTTCACCGCCATCGTCGCCATGCCACTCGTGTGTCTCTCTGTCTGTCTGTCGGAACAGGCCATGAGTACGCTAGTGATTCTACTAAGTACGATATTCACCACACACAAGCAGCGCTTAGATCACTGTGGATGCGCGGCGGTGGAGCATGGAAGCCGTTGTCCGCGTCAAGAAGCGCGATGGCGAGGCCGAGTTCTCGGAGAAAGGCCTGAAATGGACGCCAGATGCACTGCCAGGAGAAGTCGGCGACGACGCGAGCAGCAAGCCCATCGTCGTCAACTGGAGCAGCGTGCAAGACCAACAAGTGTCGTCGCTCTCGAGCCCCAAGGCGATGATCCGGCTGCGGATGACCAACAACGTGACGCTTGTGCTCGAGTTCGTCAGCACGAAAGGCCTCGAAGCTGCGTTTGAGGTGCGTGAGAAGGCCAAGGAGTTGATCGCGCAGTGCATTGCGGCCAGCGGGCGCCAGAAGGCGTCCATGGACCGCACGCCGCTGTGCAACGCGACCGAGATCAAGCAGCGCGCAGCGCTCTTGGCCGCCAACCCGATCCTCAAGCGCCAACACACAGAAATGGTGAACCAAGGACTGATTTCCGAGGAAGATTTTTGGGCGACACGTCGGCATTTGATCGCTAACGAGGCGTCCAAGCGCCAGAAGACGGGCAAGACATCGGCCATCTTGACCGATTTGACGAGTGATAATGACTCTGGCGGTGTCGTCAAGTACAATCTGAACGCAGAAGTCATTCACCAGATTTTTATTCAATATCCAGCTGTGCATTTGGCATACAAGGCCCAGGTGCCCGACAAGCTGACTGAGACGGAGTTCTGGGGCGCCTTCTTCAAGTCCAAGTACTTCCACCGCGACCGGAAAGCTGGGCATGAAGACATGTTCACAAAGTATGAAGACAAAGAGAAAGAACTCAAAGGACCGTCCATTGATCCTCGTGGTATTGTGGACCCGTTGATTGACCTGACTGCCACTGCTGAGGATAATGCCTTGCATCATGCCAAGCGACCGACGAAGGAAGACGCGCAGAGCATTACGATTGCCAAGTTCAATCGCCACGGCGCATATGTTCTAGATCCAACGCACGCGGGGAAGCTGCAAGCCAACACGGAAACGATCAAAAAAGCGCGTCCAACGTTCCACGACAGCATCGACGACGCGATCGTGCTCGACGATCTGAAAGGCAAACAGGATCCACCACACTATCCGCTGACACTCGGGGATGAGTCTCGATATTTCCAGCATTCCCAGCAGGGCAGCGAACTTGGACAGCAACAACTGGCAACACTGGCACAGTCATGCGCTCAATTGCAGACTGCGTGCGCGTCGTCGTTCAAATTGGACCGGGCGTTCCCAAGCTCGGCTGTGTCGCTCAACGTACTGTCCGAAGTCATCGCGAACGCCGAGTCCAACAACGACACGACTTCGCTGGGAGGTGGTGCCATGGCAGCCGACCTTATCCCGAACGATTTCAAGAAGCAAGTATACAACCAATTCCACGATGTTTGCGAACTGCTGCGTCACTTCTTGTCGTTCCGCACGAAAGCGCAAACAGGCGACCCTGAAAGCAAGCGCAAGCTCAAGAACATTGTCGACAAGATGACCGCCAAGTACGACGAGTTGACGCGCATTCGTGAAGCACTGCCACCGCACGAGAAGAATTTACTTGCACCGCTTCTGAAACCATTTGGCGATCAGTTGAACCTTGCCTTCATCGACGAGTAATGTCAATGCCAATCGATCAACCAATCCTACACATGCCAACCATCAGGTTGCCAATCTTTGTTGTGTCACATGTCACAGACACCGTCAGCAGCTCATTGGCCACCACCACAAACGACTGCGACTATGGCGCTCGTACCGTTCACGTACGCGAATCCATTCCACGACGCGCTGCGTGATGAACAGCGCTTGTTCTTCATTGCAGACCGGCGCGTCGTCATCTCCCAGGGGTGGAAAGACGATGGCAAAGGTGGCACCGCAATCGGCTTTGGAGCCTCCGTGTACGACGCGGCCATCTGCTTGTCGTTGTATCTCGATGCGCACCCGGACCTTGTGCACGGCAAGCGCGTGATTGAGCTAGGTTGCGGCCCTGGCTTGGTCGGAATCGCTGCTGGATGCGTGGGAGCTGCCCATGTGTGCATCACAGACGGTGACCCGGCGTCGGTCGCTCTGACGCAGCGAAATGTCGAGCAGAATGATCTCACAGAGGACCAATGCAGTGTTCGCGAATACTTGTGGGGCACCAACACAGCGGCGGTGGACGATGCGGCGCCTTACGATGTGATTCTCGGTGCAGACATCATCGCGTGCCCTTATGCCGATGCATTCGATGCGTTGTTGAAGTCGTTCGTGGCGCTATCGAATGCGAACACGCGGCTGCTACTCGCATACAAGCGTCGAAGTGGCTCTGAGCAGCGGTTCTTCGCCAAGTTCCGGTCCAAGTTTGTCATTGAGCAGATCGACGCCAGCAACTTGCACGCAGATTTCCAGCACGGGGAGATTACGCTCTTTGAAGCACGACTGAAGATGCCGTCAAACACATGATGCGCGTGCCGCCAGTGACAAGGAAACTCTCCGCATTCAAAGAGTGTCTCTACTATCTATATAATCATCCCCAATTCAATGCTTCTACTTGACCAACGCTTCGATGACCGTGCGGTTGAAAACTGCTGGATTATCCAGGAAGACTTGGTGACCGGAATATGGCACCAAGTGCAAGGATGCTTGCTTGTTCTCGTCGACCAAATTCTTGACAACGCGCAGGCCGTGACGGTAGTCCATCCAATCGGATTCACCACCGTAAATGAACGTCACCGGCATCTTCACTCGCTCTGGCAGCAACATGTCAATCAGTGGACGCCGCGCAAGCGCGCCTGGGGCCAAATGCGTCATCATTGCCTTCTCGCCGGAAGCCTTGAGCGCCCAGTTGTGGTAGATGTACTCAGCGAGGTCATCTAAATCCATGGTTCCATCGCGCATGGCACTAGTCTGTGGCATGAACGAAATGCGACGCTGCAGAACGTTTTGCACGAGCGTTGGGCCATAAGGACCGACAAACCGAGCGACCGACATGGGGGTCACACCGTTCTCCCAAGCTGAGAAGATCATTCGACGGAGCCACGACTTGTTCTGAGCTTGTGCTTCCGGTGAGTCGGCCGGAGGTGGGGGTGGAGGACGGCTCACACCGGCTGGAGAGACAAGCACCAAGTGATCCACATTTTCAGGGAACTGCAGCGCGTACGAGGACGCGAAAATTGCCTGTCATCGCATGATGAGATCAATAACTAGTCGAGACATTATAAACACATGCGGTGTACGTCAATCGCGCAGCTTACCCCCATGGAATGAGCACATAGGTGGAAATTGGTGAGCTCCAGTTCCTTTCGCCATTTCTCAAATGAGCCAACGATGAAGTCGTCAGCAGCATCGAACTGGACAGGACAACGCGTCAGCATTGCTTAGCAGCCAAGTCAGTTCACAGACTCACCTCCTTGTGTTCGAAGTCTGGACGATCTGAACGGCCAACGCCAATCCACTCAACTGCGTACTGTGACACCATCATGATCGTAAGGACAACTCACTGACGAACCCACGCGGCGCTGCTCAAACTGACCACATTAAAGTGCTTCGACAGATCCTCTAAGTTCTGTAATCCAATGGGAATCGCGTAAGTATCGACCAGACTTCCAAGTCATCGCAACAACAGCCGTGTGTTCACACTCACCCTTGCCCAGAACGCATTCCCCCCAGCAAAGCCATGAATCATCACGATGTCCTGCACTTTGCCAGACTGGCGCTTGATGGGGTCGGAGCAAGGTACATGAACAGTGCCCAGTCCAGCAACTTTGGTCATTTCAAACGGAGTGCGCACGTTCTTCTCCAGGATGCGGCGCTCTGATTGTTCGAGGCGGTCATAGCTGGCCGGCACCCATTCCCAGCAGCGACCGTGCGTTGCCATGCCTGCGATCAACACAACTCCTGTGCGTTGGACGGGAACTTGATCATTGAGCTGCAAACCCAGCGCACGCGCGAGTGCAGTTGCGGGCGCACCTGTTGTGGCGAGAAGCGGGCGCATACGAGCGAGACGAGCCGCCATTTTCTTCGTCGGTTGAGCACTTGGATTGTGCCGTGCCATCGACGCAGGAGGCCGCTCACACGTCGCAGGAATACGGGCATGTTGGCGCAATCTGCCGCGAGACCATCACTCTTTTGATCACGTTTTGATGCAAAGGGGAAGGGTTGGCAGCAGCTCCTCGTCTTGTGCGCAATCGCACAAAACTCTACAAAATTTTGGTCGTTCTGTGAATCAGTTGTGTGCAGACTCGTTCTTCCTAGTGTTGAAAAACAATTTCAAAATGTATCGTGCTGCAGCTCATGTTTTTTATGTTTGAGAGACGACGTTTCGTTGTACCAGCGGCACTTCTCATCATCCCTTCGCAAGTTCTCATCATGAAAACCATTGTTGTTGAAGCAATCTTTAGTATTGTCAAACGCTTCCATTGCTGAAAACTGGCAGCTTTCATGAGGTCAGCGCGTCGAGCAACATTTGGTTGAACTCATCAACGTTGTCCATGAACACTTGATGCCCAGCAAGCGGGACATGAAGAACGCGGACAGTGTTCGGGTATCCCTTGAATTTTTCGGCGACCTGTCAGAAACGTGTTAATAACCCCGCCCGCCCGAATTGCTATTCTTAAGTCAAACTCTCACCTTATCGGCGTGGCTTGATTCCATCCAGTCCGGCCCTCCGCCGTACCTGCGCAATAATTCATTTTCAAGTGTCAAGCAACGCCAGCCTCCCGAGATACAATGCTTACGAGGAACTAACATGAATGTAATTGGAATCTGGAAGCGCTCAGGCGTCAGCAATTCACATAGTGGTTTCTTTGCATAGGCTCCCTGCACGTAATTCGCATGTTAATGAGATGTACGTCACTTCCAGCGCTGGTAAGGAGGAATAATTACGGGAAGCAAGTGCGTGTGCATAGCGACTTCACCCGATGCCTTCAAAGCCCAATTGTGGTACCAGTATTTGGTTAACGCTTCGAATTCCAAATCTCCGCGGCGAACACAACTCGTTTCTGGCATCAATGAAACTCGAGCCGAGACGATCATCCTCAACACGAGCGGACCAAGCGGCCCTGCAAATCGCACCACGCTCTGATCACACAGTCAGAAGGGTGAGAGGAAATGTGTCAGAATGGGCATGCATGCTCGCGCTTACCATTGGAGTTAAACGAAGTCGCCACAGACGACGAACAATTCTGATGACAATCGGCAGTGGCTTGGATGGATCACGTTCTGGAGGATAGCCGACGCCCGCCGGCGACACCAACACAAGATGCTCGACGTGTCCTGGGTACCGGGCAGCGAACGATGTAGCAAACATTGCCTACGTCAATGAGCTTAAGTCAAACTGATGCACTTAAGGTGAGCAACCATGGAGACAAGGACGTGGAATACCCCCATCGAATGGCCAGCGAGAAGGATTTTGTCGAGCTAGCATATTCACATCGTGAAACATCCATTAATGATAAGAAATATGAGGGCAGTAATCTCCAAGACTGGTTTCACACCTTAAGCTCAGCTCTCCACTCTTCCAGCGCGTCGACAATAATTCGATCGGCTTCCTCTTGCTGAGAACAGTCCGGTTAATACCACAGATTGCACCTTTTGTAGAGAGAATGCCGAACGAACCGAGTAAGATTCAAATGTTGGACGGTCAGAACGCCCCGCGCCGACCCATTCGACGGCGTACTGCCAGAATCAATCCCGTAGTTAGTGGCATCGTGAATTTAGCAGAAAGTAATGAACCTTTGACGTACGACATCGTAATACTGCGCAAGAAATTCGAGATTCTGGCCAAGAGCAATGCGAAATACGTGAGACACATGTAAGCATCTTCCTTCATGTCTGGTGTTCGCACTTACGCAAGCCCATAATGCATTTCCAGCGGCGAATCCATGAATCAAAACAATCGTCTGCACTGGTCGATTGTCTGTCTTCGATTTCGTTGTCGGCACGTACACTGTGCCGAGACCGGCAATCTTCATCATCTGAAATGGACATTTCACAATCTTGGACAAAATCTGATGTTCGACACGCTCAAGCGCCTCATATCGAGCAGGTATCCAGAGCTGCGCGTGCGACATCGCGATCACAAGCGGAAGCGCTAGGTAGCAACCGGTAACAATATCTGACATACGAACAATACCGCATTAGCAAGTACCCATCAAATGTTCTCGATGCGTCGAACGTACACAGCAAGAAGCTTGATGCAAATGCCCAACGGTTGAGCGCATACACCGATTCCCAGAACCACGCGACCCAGCCCAACGCACACGCCAAACCCAGCCCTTCGAAAAGCGTGATCTGGCGCTTGATGGAGCCACGCGAGGCATCGACACAGACCATGACAATACGATGGACCTCGAACTGCGCGACCAGGAGTGCTATGGCGAACGAGGCCATCAACCCAACGGTTGTCGACGACGGCACCGCAAGAACAGAGTGGCCTGCCTTGTGGTTAATGATGGCAATTTCGATCCCCACCAGAGCCATGGCGCAGCCAAGTGCCATGACGCCTCGTCGAGACAGCACTGACGACGGTCTCGTGAGCACGTAGCCAACACACCCATAAAGGATCCAGAACGGAGTCAGCAGGAGAATGAGGAGGAGCACCGGCAGCACTCGCGCCGCTCGCATGCGCTGGTGGACGCCTAGCTTGTCCGTGCCTGCTGTGGCTGACGGAGACGGCGTGCTGCCCGGGCCCATGGCGTCACTCTTCGCAATGGATTATGCATCACGCCACTGCACTCCAAAGAGTGCCATGTGGTCCACACACGGAGAGGGTCATTTGATTGCGTACAGCGACCGCCCTCATCACCTCCAGGCAGCCATGCTAGGTCCGAGAATGACGCGTTGATCTCTGTGCGCTCATGTGATGACGCTGAAGAGCGTCGTCGTCGCAAATGCTGATGCGTTTGATCGCCTTGAATGAGAACGGTGCCGGCATTACTGTTTGGTGGGTGGAGCTTTGGTGTGCGTGTGTGTGTGTGTTGTGTGATGGACGAGCGCCTCTATTTTGACCGCAGTCACAATGTTCCAGCGGCACAATCGAACGGCGGCGATGGAGAGCACGACCGGAGGCTTTCGTGCGCTGCGGAACCATGTCAAGGCCTCCAAGGAAGGCGCTGGAAGAGCCACAGGCGCTGATCCGGCCGACGAGGTCTTGTGCATCGTGTGGGTTGACAATGGATGGGTGGGTGAATACGTTGAACTGATATTTAACGTGGTGCGGACAGGGCGATCGGATCGAGCCCAGCAGCAGCACCGGTCGGCGCAGTTCGCAGTGCGACTGCCAAGCAGCTCGACAACTCACGCAGTTGTGGGAGGAAGAGCGCCATCTGAATCAGCTGCGGGTGAGTGGTTGATGACAGAGCTGGCATTATGCCATCACCCACCATTCATACTATCCATTTCCATGCAGGTAACGCTCGTCAAGGATATGAAAGAACTGAGAGTAAGTCTTCTTGGAGGAATTTTCACCAGGACATGGTATAAACCAGATACGTATGGATGCTCTGGTAGGAGAAAGAGCGCGCCGTCCGAATGAGCGAGGCGGCACTGGACGATTCGTTCGATCGGGTTTCCGCCAAGGAGCGACAGCTAGACGCTAAGATTCTAGAGATTGCTGGACTTGAAAGTCGGTTGCACGAAGCGCTGACGCAAGCAAGATCACCCCCACTTATCGTTCCTACAGAGTTGCCTCCAATGAAGCTTCCAGCACAACCGGAAGACAACAATGTACTTCAAGCACGTGAGGCTGAAGTGACAGCCCGGGAGTTAGTGAGTCGTCCAACTGTTGCATCACGCTGTCTTCTAAATCATTACAGACACGTTTTCTGCGCAGGAGATCTCTCTATCATGGAACCGCCTTGCTGAGAGGGACAAGCATGTGGGTCGATGATTTGGCATCGTACACCTTCTGAGGCTCATGTTTCGGTGAACGCCATGGTGTTGTCGCAGCTAAACACCAAGGAGCGAGTGCTCAATGAAAGAGAGGTCGAGCTTCACGCTCTTGAAGTAGAGTTAGCACAGCAGAGTCAGCGTCAAGAGGCAGAGGTCGTCGCCAAAGCTGTCGAAGCGATGCGTCTCGATCTCGAAAAGGTTGGTCAGTGCGCATATTTTAATTGCACCGACCCATTGCCTCCTTACTAAGCGATAATCAAATTTCGTGCTTTGTCCTCAAGAACCAAATTGAAGAACAAGTCCGGCAGAAAGAGAACTATCGACAGCAGTGTGCGGTGCTCGAATTTGAGCGAGAACGAGTACGCAGTTCACGTTTCTTCGCTAGGTACAGTCACAGAAGCTGACTGGATCGTCAGGTGCGAGACAAAGAACGGGATCTCGAACTCATTGTCGCGCAGATCCAAGTGCAGCAACAGAGCCTGACTGAAGAAGCAACCGCGGTCGCACACGCGACAGCTCTATTCCAGATTGACAGGGAGCTGAATCGCATGAACACCGAGGAACTCGCTGTGCGATGGCTTCAGTTCGACGAAGAGCGGAAGCGGATACAGCGCGCTTGTGACGATGCGTTGACGGCCAAGGCAGCAGCAGAATCTCAACTCGCCGAGCTGCGAGATCGCGTACGTGTTATGTTGCTCCACTAGCGTTGGTGGACCAACATTAAAAAGCTGTGACGTACATGCAACAGGAGCACAAAGTGGTGCGCTTTGCAGAAGAGGTCGAATCAATGCACAAATACACACTCAACAAGCAATCCGAGCTCGAAGAGCTCGACAGCCAGCTCAACGCTAGGTCCCAGCAGTTAATTGACCAGCAACAGCAACTACTGATGATGGAGCAACAACGACTCCAGCACAAACCACAGCCACAACCAACACCGCACTCAGTCACCCCAGTCAGAGACAGACGAAGCACATGACTGACCAGCATCTGCATACTAACGCGGCCGCCGTGCCACCATCGCTGGCACGCTCTTCCACCGCAAATAGTAACATGCCCTTCCCTTCATCAATGATGGACCATCATCCATCACCTTCCGTCACTGACGTTCAAGTCAGCCTCCTGGCTCGCGCCATTTTTGACCAATCAGAGCACGGACCGCACGGCAGTGCTGGTGCAGGCCTGGGTAGAGAGGTGACCGCCGCGCGTGCGCCTGTCAACATGGGCGCCATAGCGCCATCAGCACGGCATTGGCACGCGTCCACAGGCGCTCTGTGCATTGGGATTGTGCCTCTACTGCACGTTCCACAGTGCACACGAATGTGGTGGCTCCTGGCAGCAGTGTTGGTGCTTCAATTACCGTGCGCCGTCCTCTCAGCGGCGGCAGACAAGTGCCCAGAAGTTGGCCTCGAGCGTCCCGACGTGACGACCATTTACAAGTCGTTGACGAACTCAACCGAGGCAGTGCTGCTGCGCTCTGATTGCTCGTACATTGCTGTGCCGATCTCGCGCAATGTGGAAAACCCGACGGATACGGCTCGTGTTCTCAATTTCACCGGCATGGGTGCAGAGCGGGTGCGCGATTATCCATCGGGCATTCACACGTTCGTGCTCGACTCGAACAACGTGCGCGAGGCTGATTTCTCCAATGACATTGATATTCGCCACATGTGAGTACAGATTTGCGACCGCTGTCACAGGCAGGTTGATTGACAGGATGGGTGCAGGACGCTGTGTTGGAGCCAGCTGACCGACCTTGACAAGTTTATCTTGCCGCCGTTCATGAACGAGTTGGATTTGGAGGGCAATGGGATGCGCTACTTGGACGGTAGCAAGCTTCCCAACACCACCGTTCTCATGTAGGTCGGATTTTTGGACGATTTGGATGTGTGGATGAAGCTGACGTTGCATAACAGCTACCTCGGCGAGAACAAGTTGCACAATCTGGACAAGTTTGACTTTCCGCGCAGTTTACTCATCCTGTAAGTTTGACCACACCAGAATAGTCTGTGGCTGCGGTATCGTTGACTTCGTGCATCCACAGGCACCTCCAATCGAATGTTCTCTCCACGCTGCGGGGCGTCTCGTTACCTCCACAACTTCGGGAACTGTATGTGCTAAGTGTGCTTGACAATTGCTGGTATCTGTGATCTGACGCATGATGCAGCAAATTGGACACTAATCCAATCACTGATCTAGACTATGCAGTGCTCCCTGACAGTCTCCAGACACTGTCCGTGGTCACTGAAACCACAGCGCCTTCGACCAAATATGTTCTCACTTTCCTACGATGGTTTGATAGGTCTTGTCGCGATTGCGGCATAAAGTCCATCGCCGGTCTCCGACTGCCAACTCAGCTCCAAGCTCTGTACGTAGCTCTGGTCGCTCTGTGTTAACTAGGCATGGATAGCTCACGGCGCTCTATATTTGGTGCGAACAGATACCTGCAAGGGAATTTTGTGGACAAACTTGAGCTAAGGAAATCAGATGTCGATATCTTCCGAGGGCTCAAACAGCGCAATATAACATCACGCCAGAAAGAACCTTGCTCCGATCCTTCAGCAACGTTCCAGTTAGTCCATGACGTCCCGCTCTGCGTCGTCAGTGGTGAGTATGATGTATGCTTTTTCCTAGAGTTGTAGTGTTGCCCTGACGGTGAAGTTGCAGACGCGCGGTTCGAGGAGAAATTTCAGTCACAAAACACACCAGCTCCTTCCAGCACATCCCCATCTAACGCAAACGAATCACTCCCAGCAAACCAGAAGTCTTCAGGTTAGTGATGACGTCTTCTAATACTTGGTTTCGCGTGACTGAAGTCTTCTTTTGAAGGAATCATCACCATCGTGATTGCTGTTGTGGTGTCGGTATTGGTTGTTAGTGGATTTTTAGCCATTTGGTACCGTCGGAGACAGACAAGTCGATCCAAGCCCGAGCCGCTGATCAATAACGAAGTCACTGAGACAGCAACCCGCTCTACGAATGGTACAACTGATCTGCACCGTTCGCAGCCGTCAACTCGAGAGTACCTGAAGAACGACATTCGCATCGACGAGAATATGCTCTTGCATCGACTTGCACAGGAAGAACTCCAGATCGTGCGCCAGATTGCCAAAGGTGGATATGGCGTGGTGTACCTCGCCCATTACCGAGGTGACCACGTCGTGCTGAAGCGCGTGCTCAAGGACAAGTCCCGCGACAAGGTCATTATTCAGCGCTTCATGGATGAGATTCGAATGTGTGCACGACTTGACCACCCAAAGATCGTGGACTTCATTGGCATTGTGTGGACAACGCTTGCGGACCTTGGGGTGGTTATCGAGTTCATGGATCGTGGGGATCTGTGCACACTTCTTCGCAAGGAGGGAGTCAGCCAGCCAACTTGGTTTGGTGCATCCGAGCATCTTCCGGCAAAGCGGTCGCTGGCCCTCGACGTCGCCGAAGCGCTGGTCTACCTGCAGTCTTTCGAGTATGCCATCATCCACCGTGATCTCAAGGCACGCAATGTGCTACTGAACGCGCAGGGCACGGCTAAGTTGAGTGACTTTGGCATCAGTCGTGAGGAGACGCTGGATGAGACCATGACAGGAGAAGTGGGTACTGTCGCTTGGATCGCACCCGAGGTGCTACAAGGCGAGCGGTATGGGGAGTCGGCGGACATTTATTCGTTCGGCATTTTCATGGCTGAGCTTGACAAGTGCTCTCATCCATACGAGGATAGGATCAAGTCGCCCACATCGGTTGCTGGTGGTCCAACAAACACACGCATTGCGATGCTGGTGAGTTCAGGGGTGCTGCGTCCGAAGATGTCAGCCGACTGTCCGTTGAAAATCCAGGAACTAGCGATGCGCTGTGTCAGTCATGAACCTAATGAGCGCCCATCTGCCGCGGAACTGCACTACGCATTGCGGAAACTGTAGTTACACCACCACCTTACTTGAGGTACGACCTAAATTAATGAAGAATCAATTTCCTGAATCCCTCTGCCGACTGGAACTTCATGAGTTGTCACTTGCTGTCTTGCTAACTCGGCTCCTGAGTCCCTCGAATGAGCAAGTTGCTGGCGCATTGTGGACATTCTCAACCTCATCCCAAAGTGGACAACTGAATACTGACTGCGACACTGTCATCGACAGTGACTGTGACCATTGAGCCTGGTCATCAGGGTTCGTCGTGGATGGACACCGTGTGAATGACAGTATTCATTGGCATAAATCACTTCTGCCCAATCACGATATGACCGCGCGCCGAACCCACCTCCGCGACATGCGATGTGGGTGCCGCACACGCATTGCGGGTTCACGCCCGTGATACAGGCCACTCAGGGCAGCCTCATTGCGCATTTTGAGCGTCAGCACCATCTGACAAGCAGATTGCATCGATCGCTGTCAAGAGTGAACATGGCGTGGGTGCCTCGAGGTTGCAAGCATCTGGATCTGGGTGCAGCGACCAGAGCTCGTGGTCTCACTGGCGGTCACAGTCAGCACATGTCACAGAGCTCATGCGTCTTGTGGCTCCTCGTGTGGTTGCTGGCGCTGCACCGACAATGCATTGTCGTGGCAGCAGACAAGTGCGATGGCATTGACGTCGATCGACCAGACGTGACGACCATCTATCGGTCGCCGACAAACGCAACGGATGCGGTCCTGGTGCGCCCCAACAGTTCGTTCGTACCAGTTCCGATCTCGCGCAACTTGGAGATGAATGACGATTCCGCACGTGTGCTCAATTTCACGGACATGAGCGCTAAGCGAGTTCACAGTTATCCACCGGGCGTTCATACGTTTGTGCTCGACTGGAACGACGTTCATGAAGGCAACTTTTCCGGAGATATCGACCTGCGCGACTTGTATGTAGCTCGGGTGTTGTGTCAAGAGATGTCCAAACAACTAACGCGATGCTAATGTATGGTGTAGAGCTATACGGTGGAATCAGCTCACCGACATTGACAAGTTTATCATGCCGCCCTTCTTAAATGGGTTGCATTTGGAGGGGAATCGGATGAGCAGGTTAAATGGCAGCAAGCTTCCAGAGATGACGGTTCACATGCAAGTCATTTCCCTCGATGGTCACTGCTTGTACATCGGTCTAACAACTTGTGGTTGTGTAGAGATTTAGGTGAAAATAATCTGACAACTCTCGACAACTTCAGCTTCCCTCGCAGTTTGCTAGCCCTGTAAGTTTGCTGCTGACTGCGACATTGAGGGGCATATGAGCGTTCACACGTATCTCGTACTGCGGCAGAAACCTCAGCAGAAATGCAATGACGACAATCCGTAAAGTCACCTTTCCCCCGACACTCTCCGCCCTGTAAGTGCCCATTGTGTTGAAATGCGTGTATGTGATATGGCTGGGACCTGACGTGGGCTGCAGGTACATGAATTCGAATCCAATCACAGATCTCGATTATGTGGTGCTTCCTGATAGCCTCAAAACATTGTGCGTAGCTTTTCGTCATGCTGGAAACACCCAACGATGGGAATATCGAAACTCACGCACGTTTGCACTGTCGTCAGTTCCTGTTCTGGCTGCAATATCAAGTCAGTCGTTGGTTTTCGATTGCCATCTCAGCTCCTAGACATGTACTTATCTGGCGTTGTCGTGTGCTCTGCTAGATCACGAGCACTAACATATATCACTACGTTTACTTTTTCCAGAGAGTTGAAAGGGAGTGAAGTGGATATGCTTGAGTTGCGACAATCAGATCTCGACATCTTTCGAGCACTTAAATCACGGATCATCACTTCCTGGCAGTCAGAACCGTGCTCTGATCCAGAAGCAACGTTCCAGATCGTTGACGAACTTCCGATTTGCGTCATCAGTGGTGAGAGTTGAGACAGGCGCTGTGTTCAGTTTGAAATGTGCTGACTTTTGCCATTATAGATGCACACTTTGACGAGAAGTTCAAGTTGTGGGACATGCCAGCACCTTCAGTTACACCGTCAGCACTCCCGAAGAAAGAGATCTCAGGTTCGCAACAACGGCATTTTGCTTCTACTACGTCCTGAATTTGCAACACTGAACGGGTTCTTCGAAGGTGTCACCACTATCGTGATCGGTATTGTGGTGTCCTTGTTGTTAGTTTGTGGATTGCTATGCTGCTACCGTCGAAGACAGAACCGTCGTTTGAAGCTTTCCGAGCCACTGGCCGACATCGAAGTCACCTCTATGTCTACTCACTCGGCAAATGGTGACAGAGACCTTCAGCACTTGCGGGTATCAAGTCGAGAGTACCTGAAGAATGACGTTCGCATTGACGAGGACATGCTCTTCTATCGATTGCCGCACGAAGGTGTCCGGATTGTGCGCCAGATTGCCAATGGGGGATACGGCGTGGTGTTCCTCGCTCAATACCAAGGCAACCATGTCGTGCTCAAGCGCGTTCGCAAGGAAAAGTCTCGTGATAAGGTTGTCGTTGAACGCTTCATGGAGGAAATCCGCATGTGTGCACGACTCAGCCACCCAAAGATCGTGAAATTTGTTGGCATCGTGTGGACGACGTTGGCGGACCTCGGCGTGGTGATTGAGTACATGGATCGTGGTGATTTGGGCACGATGTTGCACCGGCAGCAGCAAGCAGCCAGCCAGTCAAGTTGGTTCGATTCCTCACAGTACCTCCCAGCAAAGCTATCATTGGCCCTCGATGTCGCCGTAGCGCTGGTATATCTGCATTCCTTTGACCGCGCTATCATCCACCGCGATTTGAAGTCGCGTAACGTGCTGGTGAATAAACGCGGTGCGGCCAAGCTGAGTGACTTCGGCATCAGTCGCGAGCAGACTCTGGAAGAGACGATGACGGGAGAAGTGGGCACTGCGGCTTGGATTGCACCTGAGGTTCTGCAAGGGGAACGGTGTCGGGAATCGGCGGACATATATTCGTTCGGCATTTTCATGGCTGAGCTGGATAAGTGCTTACATCCATACGATGATGTTATCAAGGCGTCCAACGGTTCGGGAAATGCCACCGATACTCGTCTGGCAATGCTGGTGAGTTCAGGGGTGCTGCGTCCGAAGATGTCAGCCGACTGTCCGTTGAAAATCCAGGAACTAGCGATGCGCTGTGTCAGTCATGAACCTAATGAGCGCCCATCTGCCGCGGAACTGCACTACGCATTGCGGAAACTGAAACCATGCGCCGTTCTTAGAGGTACGGACTCAGTAAGCAACTAAGCACTCATTATTTCCACTGAAACACATGAATGAGGACGCTGCGTTCGTGCAGAAGGACGTGATCGACGTGGCAGAGGTGCATTTTACACGTGACGAGAAAGTCTATGCTCGCGTTGTGACGTTCTTGACAATCATCGTCGCACATGGAGGCTCCAGCACCATGAATCGCGACAACTTACATTACGCCATGTCCGCGACAATTGTCCCAATCCAGAGTGCGGGTAAGTTTTCGTCTGTCAACTGATCGAGGAGCCAAGTACCGTAAGTAGATACCGTCGATTCCACGGCAAATGCCTGTGTATTTTGATACATGCTGAACGTGATAACTGTTTTATAGAGGTTTCGAGTGGGTGGCAATCACGCAGCGGTTACTCTTTGATCAGATGGAGATGGAGATGCCACTGACGTTGCAGGGATGGAGCACACTCGCGGCTCTTCATGTGCAACGATGCTGTGCACGACAGAGCCGCAATGCGCGACAACAACCCAGCTGCTCTGATGGACCATTCGTCTGCATCAAATGGATGGAAGTGGACATGTCATCGCAGCCTCGAGTGCATCTGGATGCACCATCCACCGCTCGCTCAGTGAGGGGGAGTCTGCATCACCAACGACAGTGCTTCCCACAGTGCGCTATACGGCTACTTGCGGCGTTGCTGGTGTTGCAATTGTCATGTATCGCTGTTTCAGCAGCGGCAGATCAGTGCTCAGAAGTTGGGTTCGAGCAGCCCAACGTGACCACGATCTATCGTTCGCTGACGCATGATACCGAAGCCATCGTACTGCACCCCAACTGTTCATTTGAGCGCGTTCCGATCTCGCGCGATGTCGACGATCCGATGAACCCTGCAAAAGTGCTCAACTTCACGGGCATGGGCGTCCAACGGGTGCAAGATTATCCGTCGGGCATTCATACGTTTGTGCTGGACACGAACAAAGTGCGTCAAGCTGACTTCTCCAATGACAAGGATATCCGCCACTTGTAAGTGTTACGACTATTGCAATTCGAGTTGCCGATGACCAAAACGTGATGCTGGTCACAGGATACTGTGCTGGAGTCAGCTGACCGATATTGACAAGTTTGTCATGCCGCCGGTCATGAAATACCTGGATTTGGAGGGCAATAACATGCGCTTCTTGAATGGGAGTAAGATTCCAACCACCACTACGCTCCTGTACGTCAAGCTGTTTGACGACAATGATGTGCGGATAAATCTGACGTGTCCGTGCAGGTTCCTCGGTGAGAACCGGTTGCGTAGTCTCGATAACTTTGACTTTCCGCGTAGTTTGCTCAATCTGTAAGTTTAGTGCTGTCACTACAGCGGTCGGTAGCAAATGCTTACTGATTGCACAATTCGCATTTCTGTAGACATCTCCACATGAACGCTATCACGACACTACACATTGTCACATTTCCCCCGCAACTTCGGCAGCTGTACGTGGTTATGTTGTTCAGGCTTTGGCGATTGTGATCTCACTCTTGCTTTAGCAATTTGAATGCGAACCCAATCACAGATCTAGACTCGGTTGCGCTTCCAGACAGTTTGGATACATTGTGCGTGGCCCCACGTAACGCAAGCACTTGGTCTTGGTCATGCTTACAATTCCGCTCGTTTGACGCACTGATAGATCGTGTACGGATTGCGGCATCAAGTCAATTGTTGGCTTTCGGTTGCCAACTCAACTCCAAAATCTGTAAGGAGCTCGTACAAGTTGTGATTTTTGCCCGATGCATGAGAACTCACCAATCGACAGAGACCTAGCAGGGAGCCAAGTGGATCAGTTTGAGTTGAGGAAATCCGACCTCGACATCTTTCGAGGACTCACACATCGTAGCATCACATCTCGCCAGGCAGAGCCGTGTTCTGACCCTGAGGCAACCTTCCAGTTAGTCGATGACATCCCGATCTGCGTCATTAGTAGTAAGTATAATCGCGTTGCTGTGTGCGAGGTGCATGCTGAATGCTGTTATCGCAGATTCACGGTTTGACGAGAAATTTCCGATGGAGAATCTTCGAACATCCAAAACATCGGCATCAAGGCCCCACGAATCGGATTCCGGAGACAAGCCGTCATCAACCAACCAGAAATCTCCAGGTCGGTCGCACGCATGCTCTGAAAAGTTTTGGATCCAAACAGTTGATAATTTTCTTTCTGAAGGAGTCACCACCGCCGTGGTTGGTGCTGTTGCTGTGATACTGGCAACGTGCGGATTGATATTGGCGCTTGTTTGGTACCGCCGAAGACGGAAGCATCCGTCGAAAGCCGAGTTGCTGCTGGACGATGACGTCACCGCGACAGAACCTAACCAGGTGAACGGTAGCAGAGGGGCGCTGGAATTACAACAGCTAGACCGAGAGTACTTGAAGGATGACGTTCGCATTGACGAAGAGATGCTCTTTCATCGACTACCACACCAGGAAGTGCATATAGTGCGCGAAATTGCCAATGGAGGATACGGTGTTGTGTATCTCGCTCAATATCAAGGCGACCAGGTCGTGCTCAAGCGCGTTCTTCAGGACAAGTCTAGAGACAAGGTCATCGTTCAACGTTTCATGGATGAAATTCGCATGTGCGCGCGATTGAAGCACCCAAAGATCGTGGAGTTCATTGGTATCGTGTGGACGACGTTGGCGGATCTCGGCGTGGTGATTGAGTACATGAATCGTGGGGATTTATGCACGTTGCTACTCAGTCAACAGGTCAAGGACGGGTCCAGCTGGTTTAATGCGTCCGACCATCTTCCGGCGAAGCGATCTCTGGCCCTCAATGTCGCTGAAGCGCTGGTATACCTGCACTCCTTCGAGTATCCCATCATTCATCGAGATCTGAAATCGCGCAATGTGCTTCTGAACGAAGATGGCACAGCCAAGCTGAGTGACTTCGGCATTAGTCGCGAGCAGGCGCTGGACGAGACGATGACTGCAGAAGTGGGCACCGTGGCATGGATCGCGCCTGAGGTGCTACAGGGAGAGCGGTACGGGGAGTCAGCAGACATCTATTCGTTCGGCATCTTCATGGCTGAGTTGGACAAGTGCTCACATCCGTACGAGGACTCCGTTACGTCTACCAGTGACGAGGCATGCCCCACAAATATCTGCCTTGCCATGCTGGTGAGTGCGGGCTTGATTCGTCCCAAGATGTCAGATAATTGTCCACTGGGTGTCCAAGAATTGGCAACGCGCTGCTTGAGCCAGGATCCCGCTCAGCGCCCTTCCGCCGTGGAGTTGCACTACGCGTTGTGCAGATTGTAATTGCACCCGGCATGCTACTGCGAATATAGTTTATGAGATAGCAGCGGCCTTGATCGTCGAGTATGGCAGCGACCATGCGTCTACACCACACCCAAAGCTGCTGGCACACAAAATCCAATCGACGACTGAAGTTTCGACGTGATAATGATAACAATCACGAACGGAATAGTTGAAATCGAAACGATGTTGCCGCAGTCCATCAACAGATTCACGGCGGTCAGTCTGTAGGCTCGAGAGCGCTGATTGTTTGGAAAGGCATCGTCGAGGACAATATCGTGACAGCACTCCATCAAAACGTCGCACGTGCATTTTGTTGGCAGAGTATGGGGCGTGGGGATCTATGCACGATGGGACACAATGTCGGTAACAGCACAAGTTGGCTCGATGCGATCGAGTGCCTTAGCCTAACGACCTTGATGTTGCTGGTTTGCAATCGACGCATCAGCGTAGGTTTTTGCGTTTGATTATTGATGCCTCCTAGGCTACAATACCACCTGATGCTGTTGGCTATCAATTTAGTGACTTTAATGACCAAGTCATTATCCAGACTATTTTTGTCGCAACAAAATGGGATGAAACATTGACAGTGTCATGTGTGCACTGAGACTGAACTGCAGTCAAGCAAATTCATTGAACTCAGATCGCGATTTGATTCTACTGATAATATTCAAGGTTAGAGTTGCGCTCTGTGACATTTCTTGCGGTGCTCACCGGAGTCGCAATGGATGTGATCGTTGTGGCACGCATGATTCGCGCCCCATGATCGACAGATCGTCGGGCTGGTCGACGCAACGATCGCATCCACTGCGACTTTCGTTCTCCAACTGCACTGGGTTGTCAAGAATTTTTTACCAAGATATCTCCGACTCACGCTGGATTCGCCCGAGCAAGGATTGCCTTAGTACTCCATCTGGCTTCCGAGCAACCTGGCTTTTAGAAGCAGCATACCAGTACATCGAGAGCGAATACAGGTCCGCAACTTTAAGGTTGCAATTGAGCCCGCACTTGCGGGGGACATACATCACAGACACAGTTGCTCTGGGGCTTGCACCAGTCAATGCATAGCAGCGACACGCACAGACGCGACCGAATTTCTTTCGCTGCGATTTCTGTCCTTTCACGTGATTGAGTCGACAGCAACGGCAAATTGCCCTTGCAGCCCGATAGTCCAGCTCCAGCTCTACGATGACGACAGCATCAGATCACGGCACAACACCGCTGCACAGGAGAGTGACCAGCGTATTGCTTGGCGACATTGCTCACTGGCAAGACAGGCAACTGTCAGAAAGAAGACCGCCAATTGAGCGGCCACTGGAGATTACAGCCAAGCCGTTGGTACCAGTGATTTATGTGGGTATTAGGTCATCTCCCCGACTCTAATATACCGTAGTTTGCCACCACCACCGATAGTCCAGCTCCAGGTCTCCAGCTTGAGTGGATGGCCGTGGCGGGGAGTGACATGACCCCCAATTTCTGTGTCACCACCGCCCATTGGCGAAAATCTCTTTTTTGACCAATCATAGCAGAGGTACTGTGTGGCGACTAACGCAGTGTCACTAATGCACCTGGCCGAACCCACCCACGTGGCGAGCTCAACCAAACCGATCTCGCTGGTCAACGGTGGACATGGCATCGCCATGTCGGAGCTTGCCGCGTCTGCAAGCAGCAGCCGACGGTCGCGGCGATCGCTGCCACCGACAACCGTGCCTGCGGTATTTGATCGCGTCGTTGCTGGCGCTTCAATTTTTTTTGCCATGGGTCGCAGCAGACAAGTGCCCAAGCGTTGGGATCGAACGACCCAGCGTGACCACCGTCTACCGTTCACTGACAAATGAGACCGAGGCGGTTCTGCTGCGCTCTGACTGCTCGTTTGAACGCGTGCCGATCTCGTGCCATGTCGACAATCCGTTGCACCCTGCAAAAGTGCTCAATTTCACGGGCATGGGCGCCGAACAAGTGCACGATTATCCATCGGGCGTTCAGGAGTTCGTGCTTGATACGAACAACGTGCGTGAAGCCGATTTCTCCAAAGACGTTGACATCCGCCACATGTAAGTATCATGCGTGCGCAGTGCTGCACCGAAAGTTCACGATGGTCACACTGAGTGACGCTGGTTAGGACACTGTGTTGGAGCCAGCTGACCGACGTTGATAAGATCGTCATGCCTCCGTTCATGAACGAACTGGATTTGGAGGGCAACATTATGCGGTTCTTGAATGGTAGCAAGCTTCCAAACACTACCACTCTCATGTACGTTTAGCTCTTTGACGACCGTCATGAGATCGTACCGTAGATCTTAATTGCTTTGTGCAGATACCTGGGTGAGAACAAGCTGCAAAGTCTCGATAAGTTCGACTTTCCGCGCAGTCTGCGCAATCTGTAAGTCTTCTGTTGTCACCAAATACCCGTCAAATGTGCATGTTGTGAAATTCGTGTCTTCATAGGCAACTCCACATCAATTCTCTCACGTCGATACGAAACGCCGCGTTTCCGCCGCAACTCACGGATCTGTACGTCCTGATGCTGCTTTCGTCGATTGGAATTTGTCTTTTCACCTTTGCTGTAGTAAGTTGGACGCCAACCCAATCACAGATCTGGACTATGTGACGCTTCCAGACAGCTTGCAGACATTGTGTGTGACTTCTCTCAGCGCAAAACACGACCACGAATACGAGTTCACTTACGCTTGATTGGCATGCTGGCAGGTCGTGTACTGATTGCGGAATCAAGTCAGTTGTTGGCTTCCGATTGCCATCTCAACTCCAAACTCTGTACGGAATTGGCATATTTCTGTGATTACAAACGTGGAGGACTCACCTGCTTACCTTTTCAGAAACCTAGCAGGAAGTTTAGTGAGCAAATTCGAGTTGAGAGAATCCGACGTTGACATCTTCCGAGCACTCAGGCAACGTAACATTACATCTCGCCAGGTAAAACCATGCTCGGATCCCGAGGCGACGTTTCAGCTTGTCAATGACACTCCGATCTGCGTCATCAGTGGTAAGTGTCATCCGTTGTTAGTTGTGTAGTCTGTCTTCTAAGTGCTCCGTTGCAGATGCTCGATTCGACGAAAAATTTTCTCTTGGACACACGCCAACACCTTCCGCTACGTCATCTTCGAAGACCGTAAATACGAAAAAGTCTCCAGGTTCGTGGTAAATGGAGCCACAAATGTATTGGATAGGAAAACTGATTTGTAATTGTGCAGGTGTCACAATGATTGTCACTGCTAGTATGGCTTCATTATTGGTGACCTGCGGATTGATTGTGGCGTTTATCTGGTACCGTCGAAGACGAAAGCATCGGTCGAAGGCCGAGTCCTTGTTGGATCCAACGACAGGAACTCGATCGGCAAATGGCAACAGAGATACCCTGAAATCACTGCATTTTGATCGAGAGTATCTGAAGAACGACGTGCGAATTGATGAAGCTGTACTCGTGCATCGGCTCGAACATACAGAGCTCCAGATCGTGCGCGAGGTTGCCAAAGGTGGATACGGCGTTGTTTACCTCGCTCGATACAAAGGCAACCATGTCGTGCTGAAGCGTGTTCTCCAGGACAAGTCTCGCGACAAAGTCATCGTTCAGGGCTTTATGGATGAAATTCGCCTGTGCGCCCGACTAGACCACCCGAAGATCGTGGACTTCATTGGTATCGTATGGACGACGTTGGCGGACCTCGGCGTGGTGATTGAGTACATGGAACGTGGGGATTTGTGTACGCTACTGCACAAACATCGTCTGGTTGCGAACGGTTCAAGTTGGTTTGATGCTTCAGACCATCTTCCGGCCAAACGCTCATTGGCTCTCGACGTCGCCGAGGCACTGGTCTACCTGCATTCCCTCGACCCTCCCATCATTCACCGTGATCTCAAATCTCGGAATGTGTTGCTGAATGAACATGGCACCGCCAAGCTGAGTGACTTCGGCATCAGCCGCGAACAGACGCTGGACCAGACGATGACGGGTGAAGTGGGCACTGTGGCTTGGATTGCACCTGAGGTGCTCCAGGGCGAGCGCTATTGCGAGTCAGCAGATATCTATTCGTTCGGTGTCTTCATGGCGGAGCTGGACAACTGTTCTCATCCATATGACGACGCGAGCACGTATCCTAGTGGTGAGGTGGGTCCCGCAAATATCCGCCTCGCAATGCTCGTGAGTGCTGGGGTGCTTCGACCGGCGATGTCAGCCGAATGTCCACAGAGTGTCCAGGAGCTGGCGTCGCGCTGCACGAGTCAGGACCCAACGCAACGCCCGTCTGCCGTGGAGCTGCACTACGCGTTATGCAGGCTGTAAATCGTTTTACAAGTTGCTCTAAAAGACTGATAATAAATCGACTCGTTGTGCAGTAGCCCGATTTCAGACGTTCACGCTCGTGAATCCGACTACATCATCACGCATGAGTGCTGACGAACTTGGTTCTACCCACGTCGCGACTGCAGTAAGGCAAAGGTGGAACGGCGCGGTCTACCTGGCCCGATACCAAGGCGACCATATCGTGCTGAAGCGCATCGTTAAGGAAAGTCTCGCGACAAAGCCGTCATTCATAAATTCATGGATGAAATTCGTATGTGCTCCCGACTCGACCACCCGAAGATCGTGAACTTCATTGGTATCGGAGAAAAATAGAACAGGTCCTATTCGGGTCAGATCTGGCTCCGATCGATTATCGACAAGAACAGGGATCATGGTTCTGGTCTGGAAATATATATCCGAAGAATAGCGTATTTATAGGAAACAAATCGGCACAATAAAATGTTAGAGGTCGGTGATGTCGAGCCATGCTTGCTTTCATTCTGGATGCAAGAGCAAGAACAGATCAAGCCAAGTAACGATGGAAGGGAGAAGCGTGAGGCAGAAGACATGGATATCGCCAGCGAAGCAGAGGAAGGAAATGCAGTCGCCCACGGAGCGTACAGTGATATTGAGTTACCAGACGCGATGATGTCGGAAAATGACACTGCTGAGCACGTCGACGGCTCATCAGACCAGGACGAAGCAGACTACGACTTCCTTGGGGAATACGACCAACCACCGCAAGGTACTCGCACTGGTCGCACCGTGATATTCTGGCGAGCACACAGCTACACGAAATGCGCAACAGCAAGTGTGAAAATCACGTTTCGATGCAGCCACTATCGGAAGCAGCCAGGTTGTAGGGGCCGAGTGGCGTTTCACGCCGATACACGTCGTCTTCGGCACTCGCTGCCACACACCTCACCGACCAACGCATTAGTCTGGCAGAAGCCACCAATGTAGCGTCAGATATGCGCAATGAGGTTGATCGCCAAGCCACGGTTGATGTGACAGCCACAGTAGCTGCGATATGGGAAAACGTGAGTGAGGCGTTCTATCGAGGAGCGGAAAACCCAGTGCAAGGATTGACTCGAGAGCAAGTCATTCGACGCGTTCACCACACTCGCCGCTCTCACTTTGTAGGTCAGATTTATGGTCGACTGGAGCTTCCACCGCTGTCGCTGGTTTCAAATTCAACCCTCCGATTCCTTCAATTTCGTTTTTCATATCATGACAAGAAGCGACCTTGCGTTGAGCGCCTCATCGGGTGGGCACACCCAGAACTCCTCCGCCTTTTTAAGTACAAGCATACGACTATTTTTCTTGACGGAACGTTTCGCTGCGTCCCGCGAGGGTTCTATCAAGTCCTTGTTTTTATGGTTTATCACCACGGAAGTGCTACGTTCCGGTCTTCTATGTGCTTTGCACGTCTAAAACCGAAGACATGTACTGGAACGCCATTCAGTTTGTCGATCAAACGGTCGACTAAAACCCCGATCCTGCCGAAGTGATTTGCGACTTTGAAGCTGGTTATTATCAACGCAGTCAAGGTTCAGTGCCCCCAATCGCGCGTTGTTGGATGCTTATTTCACTTCAAGCAGGCCGTCCGGCGCCGCATGAAGGAGTTACCTATCCATGAGGCGGAGGTAAACATTGCTATGACCCGAGGTGTTCTGCACATGCTAACAGTTATTGAGCCTGACACCATTTCGACACAGGGCATTAGATGGGTCCATCATCTAATTCATCGACGAGGCGAGGCCGAAGGCATCCTTCATTAAAATGACAAATGGCGCCAATTTTGGCGATACTTCCGACGGACATGGCTAACCAAACCAGCGCTGTGAAATGTGCATAACGTCCATCACAAACTCATCGGCCGAACCAACAACCCGCTAGAGCGATTCAACCTCGAGTTGAATACCGAGTTCGGAACTCCGCATCCCAGCATCCGTCGGTTTGTTGGCACCGTTAAAAGAATGTCGCGCAAGTGCGTGCAATTACTTGCGGACATCAGTGCGGGAAGAGCATCGGCGCCGGAACGAGAGGGTTTCGAAGTACCAAGAGCGGTGGACACCCGCGAATTGGAGAAAGCTGAAGCAAGCTCCTCTTGTGACGATATCAACCATGATAACGACAGCGATGATGAAAAAGAAGAAGGATAAACGTCTACGCATCCGGCGCAACCTGTATGGATATGTTTTAGACAAACAGCTACACATAAAAGGTTAGGTACATGCAGGTTTGGGTGTGGTGGCGCGGAACATCGTCCTTACCCGGACGGAGTGACTCTTTGCGTGTGCACAGACGGCGGGTGCGCTCGATCGAGGAGTTTTGCAGAATGGCGTTCAAGTTCACCCGCGGTCGACTGGACTTTCACTGGGCTTGACAATGGGCTTCAAAAGGTGCGCCGCTTGCCCCGCCGCATTTTAGACAATGCGCGACATGGTGGCAAACAGGTGCCTGTGGGTGCTGGCTTTCTGGCTTCGGCGCAGCAGCGCCCATCAGCCCATCGCATTTTCAGCCAATGAACGCAAGGTGGCACCGAACATATGTCTTGTGGGTGCTTGCTTTCAGATGTGAGTGCAGCCGCGCAGCTGCACACATCGACGTTTCAACCAATCAGCAGCCTGGAGGCAGCAAGTGTGTGTGTCTGTGTGCGTGCTGGCATTCCACCATATGCGTGGCCACGTGGCCACAGGATCAATCGCAGTTCGAGCCGATGAGCGGCCAGGACCTGTACCCTCGGTGCAGATGGCCAGTAAAAGGTGGGTGCGCGAGATGGCTAAGGTACGCACAGCAATCAGTGTTTGCGTTGCTCTCGTCATCACCCGTGCAGCCAATCATCGGCCAGGGCCTGCTATCCGTATGCACACCTGGTACAGATGGTCCACAAAAGGGGTGTATGAGAGCTGGCTTGCCTGTGGGTGCAGACAGCAATCAACGGTCACGCCACTTCGCGTGTCCCCCGTTTTAGCCAATCATCGGTCAAGTGACCCAACAATCAATGGCCGCGCCACTTGGCGCATACCACATTTTAGCCAATCGTCGGCCAGAGAACCCAGCCATGCACTTAACTCATGCCCCGTTTTAGCCAATCATCGATCCCATGACCAGATGATAAACGGGTTGACCAAAACCGTTGGTATCTGCCTGCTGAGAAATTCCGACAAATGCAGTTGCCCATGGCAATGATCGCCACAATTGAGAATGGCGAAGCTCAGCGAGGACGCCTACCAGGCGCTCATGAAGGCATCTTTCCCAAGCGTTCACCGGGCCTTCTTCTACGAGAAAACAGCTCGTAGAATGAGGGCCGAGTATCTGCCGGAGACGTTTGTGCTGTTCTGCAGAGACATAATTCAGTAAATGCCGCATACGTTTGCTTGTTGATGGTGAATCTAACCGAATGTTACGATATGTCTACTCCAGCTATGTGTTGCAAGCTCACGAGAAGCGACATGGCTACCGTAAGCTACGAAAGCTATCAGCAGACCTCGTTGATGACGCAGTGGGGCGACTCGAGGAGCACGGCCCGAGCTCGCGCTCAGCATCGCCAGCGTGGTTCCACCGCGTGGTGCGGTAAGTGACTCCCCCAGAGGCGTTTACAACAGAGACATTGTGGGGAGTGCAACGAATTGCTGCGCACCGCAGGATTCCCGGTGGGGAGACGGAGTTCCTCATCGTGTGGGAGGAATCCTGGGTGCGCAGGACTCAAGTTGCAGATAGAAGGCTAATCGATGCGTACTTTGCGCAGTTAGGCACTCACGCAGAGCAGTACTTTGCGCGCGAGGCAGAGGAAGCCGTTGGATAATAGCTAAAGCGAAATACATACAATTTGATTGCATCATTAATCACCTTGATGTTCACTTTCATGCGCATTGTATGCTATCTTGCGGTCTTCACTTGTGCATGCCCACTTCTTTGATGGTATTGCTGTGTCGTCAGTGAACAGGTAACACCGCGAAAGAGCGGGCGCAGCAGCACGTCACCCAGCCCTGGGTCGTGCCGTTGTCGTGGATCGGCATCGCGTCGCCCGACGTCGAGTTGGTGCTGTTGCTAGTTGATCTTAAACTCAAAGTCGTTGGTCCCTCCCCAACAACTACATCACACGTACACCTTCAAGGTCCGTCGTTCGCGCAAACAGCACAGCCAGATCGCGTCGCATCCCTGCGCGAGCTGGCACAGCGCAGCGACTGCACGAGTACCGAGACCATCGACGGCTCGCGGCCTTCTGCCGCAGCTTGGATGATGATTATTGATGGCCGTGACGTAGACAGGGTCACACTGAGCTGGATCGAGGCTTGTCCGCTCTTTCTGCTGCATGTTGATGTCTCCGACGGCAGGTCGGAGCTGCGAACAGATGCTATCACCTGTCGGAGTGCCTTGTTGCGAACATTTCATCGAAGTCGGGTCAGGTCAGGTTGCTCAAATCCTTGACCAAGACCAGACCTGACCAGAATACGACCTGTTATCAAGGCCACCTTGGTATCGTGTGGAAGACTTTGGCAGATCTTGGCGGGGTGACTGAGTACAAGGATCGTGGGGATAGATGCTCGCTGCTTCGCACGCAGCAACAAGCCGTGAATGGCTCAAAGCGTCCGATTACCTTCCAACGAAGCAATCGCTTGCCCTCGACATCGCCGAAGCTCTGGTGTACCTGCACTCCTTCGACTATCCCATTATTCCGAATGGCGGGCCGTTGTCCAAATGGCGGGCCATTGTCCAGCATTGTGACAATGACATCGCACAATAGGACCGGCAACAGGCGGTCCTGGTTAACGCAACCTCGTAAGCAGTGATAGACAGGAGCGAGCGCTCTCTTCCAGCAGCGCTGGGCATGGAATAGGTCCTTTGACCCCCATTTACGTAAAACATTAATACGACGCCTCTCATCATCATCGACTATCCCATCATTCACCGTGATCTGAAGGCGCGAAATGTGCTGCTGAATGAACGAGCATCGCCAAGCTGAGTGACTTTGGTAATCGTTGTCAGCAGTCACTCAACGAGACACATTGACTGGCGACGTGGGCACTGTGGCTTGGATTGCACTTGAGGTGCCCTAAGGCGAACGCTATCGCGAGTCGGCGGACATCTAGTCGTTCGGAATCTTCATGGCATAGTTGGACAAGTGATCTCATCCATACCACAACACAATCTCGTCCAATATTACAGCATGCACGATAAACGTGTGGCTCAAGATGCTCGTGAGTGCAGGGCTTCGACCGAAGATGTCAGGCGACTGCCCAATAAGTGTGCAAGAGTTGGCAGCGCGCTGCACTAGCCAGGGTCCCACCGAGCGTCCGTCCGCTTTGGAGTTGCATTTTTTTCACCCTCTGCGCAAACTTTGATCAAGTTTTACTGTTAACAGAAGATACAGTATCCCTACGCTGTAACGTTGTCCCTACGCTTGCCGTGCTGTTATGTGATCAGGGGTTGCCTGCAACAACGTCCCTTTGCGATTTTGTTGCAATTAAATTGTCTTCGCAACTTGATGACACTATCGTGTCTCCGTCCACGATTGCGACAACTGCGAGGTGCTTCAAAGCCTTGTATCGATTTGTCTACGTGACATCGTTTGCGATAGCCATCACATGGCGGGGTCCTTTTTGTGGCAAGAACTCTTGTGCTTTATGCCATCATTTCGCAGTGTTCCATCAGACATCAACAAATTTAATCATCTGTGAACTTCGACTGATGAAAAGGATGACGAATTTGAACCAATCAGCGTGCACTATTCACTGCTATTGAAATGAACACCGTGGGCTTTGTGGATGCCGGCCCCACCCACGACGCGGGCACAGAACCGTGCTGGGTGCGCGCCGCCATGGCGTCCAAGCCTCCACCACCACCACCGCCGCACCTGCATGCATCGGCCGACGCTCATGAAGTCTGCCAGAAGCGTCGACGCCGGCAACTGCGCGTTCAACGGCATGTGCCTGTCTGGTGGCTCATCGCCGGAGTGCTGTTGTTGTGGCAATGCGTGGCAGCCCACGAGTGCGAGACAATTGGTCTCGAACAACCCAACGTGACCACCGTCTATCGCTCTCCGATGACAACGACCGACGCGATTCTGCTGCGCCCCGACTGCACGTTCGAGACTGTGTCGATCTCGCGCAGTGTGGGGAAGCCGACTGACTCCGCGCGGGTGCTCAACCTCACGAGCATCGGCGCTGAACGAGTCCGTGATTATCCGTCGGGCATTCACACACTGGTGCTCGACAAGAACAGCGTGCACGAGGCCAATTTCGCCAATGACATCGACATGCGGCGCTTGTGAGTGTTGCGCTCGCTACACGACTCGATGTCACGTGATTGACGTGTCGCTGGTGGATGGCGCAGGGTACTGAGTTGGAATCGACTGACCGACCTTGACAGTTTTGTCATGCCACCATTTTTGAATGAGCTTGAACTGGAGGGGAACGCTATGCGCGGCATCAACCGCAGCAAGCTGCCTGAGACCATCATTACAATGTACGTCAGCCGCTTCAAAGCCAGTGAGAAGTTGATGGGCTAAACCAACGTTTTTCGTGCAGAGTCCTCAGCAACAACGGGTTGCAACATCTCGACGAGTTCGAGTTTCCGCGTGGCTTGATGGAACTGTAAGTTTGTTGCTGTCACGGTGGAACCTGTTGCGCTGAGCTCATCGCGTACGTTGTGCCTGCGCAGGTATCTGAACGCGAATTCTCTCTCGACACTGCGAAACGCGACGTTTCCCCCATTACTTAGGGATCTGTAAGTGGTCGTATGGAATTTGATTTGTTTTGAGCTGGGTGCTGACGTTTGCAGCAGGGATCTCACTGGGAATCCAGTGGCTGATCTCGACTACGTTGTACTTCCAGACAGTTTGAACACACTGTGCGTACATTCAAAGACGTCGACTTGAACACACTAGCACTCACATTCAACTCGCACGTTGCCAGGTTGTGCGTGGGCTGTCCAATCAAATCCATCGTCGGCTTGCGGTTGCCGTGTCAGCTCCAAAGCATGTAAGATAATGGCGTTCCATGACCCCTCGACACGGAGAGTTCACAACGTCATTGCGTTCCCACTCTCTAGAGACTTTTCAGGAAGTTTCGTAGACAATTTTGAACTGAGGCAATCAGACGTCGACATCTTCCGCGCGCTCAGAATGCGCAACATTACCTCTCGCCAATCAGCACCATGCTCTGACCCAGAAGCGAAGCTCGAGTTGGTCGACAAAATTCCGATCTGTGTTATCAGTGGTGAGTATTTTTGTTATCGTGCTGGATAAACATATCGCGCTTATCTATTGTGAAATGCTGCAGACGCACGCTTCGACGTGAAGTTTCATTCGCAAACCTCAGCGACATCCTCCAGCACATCAGCACCCACACAGCGCAACGAAACTAATTCCATGCGAAACACAACGCCTACCAAGCAGAAGTCAGGTCGGTGATTATTGTCTGTCCAACTCTTGGAACTGAACTTTGACAAGTTGGTTTCTGAAGGCGCCATCACCATCGTAAGTGCTATCGGGGCATCGTTTTGTGTTGTTTCCGTGTTGGCGTTTATTTACCGCAAACGGACGATTCGATTCAACTCGGAGCCCTTGATCGACACTGACATCCCCATGGCGGCGGCTCCAATGGAAAATGGCACAACAGAGACACAGCATCCACAGTCGTCGGAGGGAGAGTACCTCACAAATGATGTTCGCATTGACGAGAGCATGCTCATACATCGACTCCCGCACGAAGAGGTTCGCATCGTGCGCGAAATTGCCGAAGGTGGTTTTGGCGTCGTTTACCTCGCTCACTACCAAGGTGGTCATGTCGTGCTAAAGCACGTTCTCAAGGATAAGTCCGGGGACAAGGTCATCGTTCAGAAGTTTATGGACGAGATTCGCATGTGCGCTCGACTGGAACATCCAAAGATCGTGGAGTTTATCGGCATCGTGTGGACAAAGCTGGTGAACCTGGGTGTCGTGATTGAATACATGGATCGTGGGGATCTGTGCACACTACTACACAGTCAACACCAGGTGACGAACGGCTCCAGCTGGTTTAATGCGTCCGACCACCTCCCAGCGAAGCGCTCCTTAGCCCTGGACGTCGCTGAAGCGCTGGTGTATCTACACTCGTTCGAGAATCCCATCATTCATCGAGATCTCAAATCTCGGAACGTGTTGCTGAGCAAGGATGGCACGGCTAAGCTCAGCGATTTTGGTATCAGTCGTGAACAGACGCTGGACGAGACGATGACGGGAGAAGTAGGGACGGTGGCGTGGATTTCACCTGAAGTACTCCAAGGCGAGCGATACCGGGAGTCGGCAGACATTTATTCGTTTGGCATCTTCATGGCGGAGTTGGACAAGTGTTCTCATCCGTACAATGACATGATCAAGTCAGCTGGTGCTGGCGTGGGTCCCCTGAACATTCGCCTTGCGATGCTAGTAAGTACAGCAAAGCTTCAACCGAAGATGTCAGCGGGGTGTCCATTAAGTGTGCAAGAGTTAACCGCGCGCTGCGTAAGTCATGATCCGTCGAAGCGCCCATCGGCCGCGGAGCTGCACTACGCTCTGAGTAGATTGTAGTCACTCTTGTACATGCACGGCGGTGGAAAGCAAACTGAAGTAACGAAACTGATCAGATTTTGGCGACACAAAGATCATTCCGCTTGGTAAACGGTGGAAAATCGGCGCCGAGCACAAGGATCCACACTCGACCGCGACCGTACACAATCCGAAGGGCACACAGTGATGGTATCGAAATGTTGCCATCTGCTGCATCCGTGTGAGCGATGCTCGCTGGATTGGGCATGCTGCAACCAACGGATGGGGGACCGATGGCTCACAATGCACAGCGTCTGGTCACTTCTTACAGACGTCTGCAATGCCGCAGCCTTGAAGTTGGGCTCGGCTGCGATTGCGGTTCATTTTGTACTGTATTTCTGGCGAACTAGGATGGAAAACCCATTCGAGATGAGGCAGTTCAGTGGGTTCACTTTTCGCGATGGGTTCATTTTCGTCATGAGGAAGATAAATGGGTGCTGTTCTCGCTCGACGAAAAGGTGCCAGCTCCAAGCGCGTGCGAATTCGATGGATCGGGCGTTTATCCACCACACCACAAGCCTGGTTTATTGCACACCTGACCTACCTGCTGTGCTGAACGCTGTCTTCGGTGGCGGCTGGAGCTCGCTGGCATAAGCGGACGCGCGTTGATGCACCATTACAATCGGCACTCGACTGACACACACCGCAAACGTCACAGAGCACGTCACATCAAAACAGTCCCAGCAACACTGCGGTATGTTCATCAACAGCGTCGTTCTGCATTGGCATCAGTTGGATAACTATCCATGTCACTATCACTGCCACTGCCACTGGCAAAGTGACGTCGTCCAATCGAAATCGGTTCAGAGCGGCCAATACTCGTTTTTGACCAATCAGCACGCAGATCCTGCAAAGCCCACTGGATTCGATCCCTCCGCTCGTGTGAGAGTGCTTGTTGGTGGTACCCACCCAGACCCTGAGCATGTGCGTGCTCAGTCACACACTCGCGTGTGTACAGTCGAGACCATCATGGCGCCGACGCCTCCAGCCCTGCCCCATGCACAGGCTTCCATCAACACCCGCGCTGTCCGCCGCGACCTCTGCCGTCGACGACTGCACTTTCCGCATTGCTGGTGGCTCCTCGTGGGGCTGCTGACGCTGGATTGGCTATCCCAGGCCGTTGCAGCCGCCGAGTGCCCGGAAGTCGGTCTTGAACGGCCCGATGTGACCACCATCTATCGTTCACCGATAAAGCCAAGCGAAGCGGTGCTGCTGCGCTCAGATTGCACGTTCAAGATCGTGCCGATCACGCGCAACTCGGATATCCCAGAGGACCCGTACCGAGTGCTCGATTTCTCGGGCATGGGCGCCGAGCACATTCACGACTATCCACCGGGCGCGCAAATTCTCGCGCTCGGCACGAATTTCGTGCGGGAAGCCGACCTTTCCAACGACTTCGACATGCGCCACTTGTAGGTTGCTTGCGTGCTGCACTAGGAGGGTTGCGCTACCTATTGACGCTGTGTGCTGGTGGATGGAGCAGGATCGTGTGTTGGAGTCAGCTGACCGACATCGACAGGTTTGTCTTGCCACCAAAGCTCGAGGGGATCGATCTATTGGGAAATGCCCTACGCTTCTTGGACGGCAGCAAATTTCCGAATACCACTACGCTCATGTATGTCTACCTCGTGGACGTCACTTACCTGCAGAGGATAGCTCTGACCTATTTGGCGCAGGTACCTCAACTTGAACAAGTTGCAAAATCTTGACAAGTTCAATTTCCCGACAACTCTGCTCAAACTGTAAGTCTGTCACGGTCACAACAGTAACTATGGATGCTCATTGCGCCCTTGGTCTCGTCCTAGGTACCTCGACGAGAACGCTCTCACGACAGTACGCAACATCACCTTTCCTCCAGCACTCCAGTACTTGTAAGTGCCAATGATCATGGGATCCGGTTGTGAGTTTGCGCTGACGTTCGCTGCAGGAGCTTGAATCTGAACCCAATCACCGATCTCGACTATGTAGAGTTACCAGATAGCCTCCAGACATTGTACGTGATCAAGGATTTAGAAATGCAGGCGTCGATACTCAAGCTTAGTGAACATGATGACAGGGCGTGTTCTGGTTGCGGCATCAAGTCTATCGTTGGGTTCAAGTTGCCATCTCAACTTCAAAATTTGTACGCTGCACGTGTCATTTCGAGATTGCTTGGACGGGATAGCTTACAATGTCTTGCTTTATCTGTTGCCAGAAACCTCACTTGGAGTTTAGTCGATAAGTTCGAACTGAGAAAGTCCGATCTCGACATCTTCCGGGGGCTCAAGCTACGTAACATCACATCTCGCCAGTCAGAGCCATGCTCGGACCCAGAGGCAACGTTTCAGTTAGTCGACGAGATTCCGATTTGCGTCATCAGTGGTAAGCATCATCCCGTTGTTGCGTGTGCAGTGTGTGAATGCTGAATGCTCTGCTGCAGACTCGCGGTTTGACGAGAAGTTTCAGTTGCGGATCACACCTGCGCCTGCGCCTTTGACAACACCTACAGCACAACCCAACACAACCGAACCTGTAGACAAGACAGAGTCACCAAAGCACAACTCTCCAGGTTGGTGACGAGGGCTTCGCATGAACATTTTGGATCTGAGAACTGACTTGTAGCTTTATAGGAGTTGCCACCATTGTTGTTGCTGCCGTGGTGCCCCTCGTGGTTGTTTCCGGCTTGGCGCTCGTCTGCTACCGAAGAAGGCAGACACGTCAACCCAAGTCTGAACCTTTCGTCGACAATGAAGTCACAGCAACAGCGACTCACTCGGCAAATGGCGTTGGAGGCACGTTAGACTTCGCGATGGATCCAGAGTACCTGACCAATGACGTCCGCATTGACGAGTGCATGCTTGTACACCGACTCCCGTATGAAGAGGTCCACATAGTGCGCGAAATTGCCAAAGGTGGATATGGCGTCGTGTACCTCGCGCAGTATCGTGGCGACAACGTCGTCGTGAAGAGAGCTGTCAACGACAAGTCACGTGATAAAGTCATTGTTCAGAGATTCATGGACGAGATTCGCATGTGCGCTCGACTCGACCACCCAAAGATCGCGCAATTCATTGGCATCGTGTGGACAACGCTGGGAGACCTTGCCTTGGTAATTGAGTACATGGATCGAGGGGATCTGTGCACACTGCTTCGCAATCAGCATCAAGTCGTGAACGGTTCAAGTTGGTTTGAAGCGTCCGACTACCTTCCGGCGAAGCGATCGCTGGCTCTTGATGTCGTCGAAGCTCTGGTGTACCTGCATTCTTTCGAAAATCCCATTATTCACCGAGATCTCAAATCTCGAAATGTGCTTCTGGATAACCAGGGTACGGCAAAGATCAGTGATTTTGGTATCAGTCGCGAGCAGGCGTTGGATGAGACGATGACGGGAGAAGTGGGGACAGTGGCGTGGATTGCGCCTGAGGTCCTGAAGGGTGGGCGATACGGGGAGTCGGCTGACATTTATTCGTTCGGCATCTTCATGGTGGAGTTGGACAAATGCTCTCATCCATACGACGAGGCAATCAAGTTGCCCACTCTTGGCAACGCAGGTGCGACAAACACGCGCCTTGCTGTCCTCATTAGTACAGGAGTACTGCGACCAAAGGTCTCCGGTGACTGTCCATCGAGTGTGCAAGAGCTGGTGAAGAGGTGCTTGAGTCAAGATCCTGCAGAGCGACCGTCAGCGGTACAGCTGCACTTCGCGTTGCGAAAGCTTTAAGCGCCCCACAAACTGCACGAGCAGCTAAGTTAAAATAAATTGTTATCAATGTTGGAGAGACGCTTTGTTGCGTGGACGCTATCATTTGGTGTTGATTGGTCGTTGGGTAGTACTGGTGTGTACATGCCTGTAGTCAGTGCACGGTAATGCGGAAGTTGACAGTGTCTACTAGCCACCCAACTGTTTGGAGTCAACATCGTTGTTCATATTGAGCAGGATCAGTGACCTAGCTTTCGTTTCGAGGACAAAATCGCACAATTAAATCGATGTGAATGTGACTACGCAGAGACGCGAATGATCAGGTCATGTCAGCATAATCGGCTGGGACGTTCTGGTGGGATTGAGATAATGTTGGTTGAAATAGCTCAGTCTGGCATAGTCACCACCGATAAATACTCAAAGACTACCTCAAAACACAGCAGCATCATCATCCCATCCAACTCCTTCTCAAACAACATGAGCTGCGTGATCTCACTGGCGTGGCCGTCAGAGGGCTCGAACGCCCAGATGTCACCACCATCCATCAATCACCGACAAGCACGACCGAAACGATCTTGCTGCGACCTGACTGCTCGTTTAAGGTCCAATCTCGTGCAGTGTGGAAACCCCGACGGATACGTCTCGTGTACGGGCTTGGGCGCCGAACGAGTGCGCGATTATCCATCGGGCATTCACACGTTCGAGCTCGACTCGAACAACGTGCGCGCTGCCGATTTCTCCTACGGCGTCAGTATTCGCCACCTGTAGGTGTCGTCAGTGGCGCACACACGAGCAGTTGTTGGATGTTAAGTATTGACAGAATAGTTCTTGATGACTCAGCTGACCAACAGTGATAAGTTCATCTTGCCTCCGTTTATGAATGAGCTGGATTTAGAGGGCAATAGTATGCGATCTTTGAACGACAGCAATCTTCCAACTACCACCACTCTCATAGAAGTAAAGCATTCGATGTCTCGCATGTGCGAGTTTATCTTACTTTCATGGACAGATATCTCGCCGAGAACAAGCTACAAAGTCTTGCCAAGTTCGGATTCCCAAGCAGCTTACGGATGCTGTCAGTATGCCGACATGCTACGGAATTGTGCTTCATGGAGTGCTTCGTGCTGTCTCAGGTTTCTTCAGACAAACACTCTCACTACGCTGCGGAATGTCGTGTTTCCTCCGCACCTCGGGAATCTGTATGCACGACGAATTCTGCTTGTTTCGCTCATTGAGAATCATGACCGGACAATTCCTGCAGCATCTTGGATTCAAGCCCAATTACTGATCTGAACTACGTTGTGCTGCCAGACAGTCTGACGACGTTGTACGTGACTGCTCTCGTCATATTGGTGTGGGTACGGTCTCACTCATCCACGATTCATGATAATCGTGTATTGATTGCGGAATCAAGTCAATCGTTGGCTTCCAGTTGCCATCACAACTCCAAACTTTCTATGGAGCTGATACTTCTGTGACTTCCGTACACGGATCTAACGATATATTTGCGTTTGCAATTCAGAAACTTAGCGGGGAATCTTGTGGACAAATTGAGCTGAGGGAGTCTGACGTCTGGATCTTGCACTCTCTCAAAGAACGCAAAATCCCATCTAGGCAGTCGCAGCATTGCTCTGATCCAGAAGCAAGGTCCCAGGTTGGTCAATGACAATCCAATCTGTATCGCAAGTGTTGAGAATATTAAGACATTGATGTATGAATAATAGTGCGCTGACTCCTTGTGCTGAAGACGCACGATTTGATGAGAAATTCCAATCGCGGAAGCGGCCGGCACCGTCGAAGGCAACCTCCAAGATATCGAATTCTGAAGGAGAGACGTTGTCAAGCAACCACAAATCCTCAGGTCGGTGACACCAATGCGCCATGAACATTGGGAGCTAAAATACTGAATTATGGTTATGAAGGCGTCACCACCATCACAGTTACTGCTGTGATGTCGATATTGGTTGCTTGTGGATTAGTGTCAGGTTTTGCCTGGAATCGTCAGGCACAGCGGCGCGAGTACAACTCAGAGCCACTAATCGGCAACGACATCACAGTGCCAGAAATTCACTGGGCGAAGGGAAGCACCAACGTGCTGGAGTCACAGCCCTTGGATCGAGAGTACTTGAAAAATGATGTTCGCATTGAAAAGTGCACACTCGTGCATCGACGCTCGCACGACGACGTTCGCATAGTGCGCGAAGTTGCCAAAGGTGGTTGCGACGCTGTTTACCTCGCTCATTATCAAAACCACCACGTCGTCCTCAAGGTGATGAGGTGGGCCCCGCAAATATCCGCCTAGCGATGCTCGTGAGTGTGGAACGATTCGACCACAGTTGTCGACCGACTGTCCAATGAGTGTCCATGAGCTGGCAACGCGCTGTGTAAGCGGCCTGAAATATACTCCGGCTTCTGTCATCAACCATAAGTTTTGCCACGGCATCGGAGATAGCGCGTTGTTTTGAATGATGGGTTGGACGAAATGTCGTCGGCAGCATCGATGTCATATCGGGCAGATGTGTCCGATTTGCTATCGACCTGGAAGAAGACGGCAGCGGAGTCTTCAGCACAACGTCGATGTCAATGTCCATGGCGGCCAAACATCCACGACCAACATCTTGATCACCAAGGCTATCGCCACCCCAACGCCTGAATGGCCCTGATTGTGAGTGTTTCACCAACCCCGGTACGGCAGCGAAGCCGCCATCGCTGCCAGGGATGTGTCAACGACGGCTACTTTTTCACGACGAAGCCGATGCTCATGGCGATAACACCAACGCTTCTGGCAGGGTGCACGCGCTCGATGCTCCTTGTGGGGCTGCTGACGATAAATGTCGTTGGTGCAGTGGCTGATGGTTGCGACGTTGGGCTGGAACGGCCACAAGTGACCACCATCTATCTCTCCCGATAAACGTGACAGAGGCAGTGGAATTGCGCTCCGATTGTGTCTACGAACCCGTTGCGATGTCGCGTGATTTGGTCGCCCCGACAGACCCCATTTTGCATCATCCACGACACGTACAACTTGCGCATGTCGATATCGTCGACAAAGTCGGCTTCTTGTACTTTGTTCCCCTCAAGAACGAGCTTATGTATGCCCAGTGGATAATTGTGAACACGTTCGGCGCCCATGTCCGTGAAATTCAGCACGCGTGCACTGATTGCAACCAAGCCATTAAAATTGATGATTCTGATGTTATTGGTGGTTGTTATTTCAGGCAGTTGGGACGGAATCAGCTCACCGATATTGACACATTCATCATGCCGCCCTTCTTGAATGGGCTGTACGTGAAGAGAAATTGCATCCACAGTTTTTATGGCAGGAAGCTCCCAGACACGACCGTTCTCATGTTCGTCAACTGCTTTCCACACCAGTTGTGCTCGGATGGGTTTAACATCTTGTTGTTCGGAGACCTACGCGGGAACGAGGTGCAGCATCTCGGTAGGTCAAGTTTTCTGCGAAGCTTGCTGGACCTGTAAGTTTGCAGCGATCACAGAAACGAATACTGTGTTTGAATCCTCACACATACTGCATGCCGCCACAGGGATCTCAGCAACAGCAGCATCTCGACGTTGCGCAATATTTCGTTTTCGCTACTGCTCAAGCATCTGTCAGTGCTGGAGATTGTTGAACTTACATGTTGCGTGTATGCTGACGTTTGCTGCAGGAGTTTGAATTCAAATCCGATCACAGATCTCGATTTCGCAGTGCTTCCGAACAGTCTCAATTCCCTGTGAGGTGCAGCTCTTACAGCATGGAAATGATCAGACTCACGTGTGATTGCACTGGTCATAGCCAATGTGTCTATGACCAGTGCAATCACACGTGAGACTGATATGAAACACATTGTCTCATAGACTGTCAATCGAGGACATCCAGATTGTGCGCAATATCGCCAGAGGAAGCTTCGGCGTGGTATACCTTGCACGTTATCACGGAAACAACGTCGTGCTCAATCTCAAGGAGAAGTCTCGCGACACTAAATTTTTGAATGCTTCATGGATGAGATTCATTCGCATGTGCGCACGGCTGGAGCACCCACAGATCGTGAAATTCGTTGGCATCGCGTGGACGACGTTGGCGGATCTTGGTGTCGTGATTGAGTGCATGGATTGAGGGGATCTATGTACGCTACTGCATAAAGAGCAGCATGAAGTACAGCATTTAAGTTGGTCCGATTTACCTCCCTGCAAAGCGATCACCAGCTCTCAGGTCTTGGAAACGATCAATAAGATTAACGATAGAGAAGATAAACTGGTGTCGATTTTCGATCGACCTCAAGTGTCGATAACATCACGATAACGATGACCATCATTAACGCCATGCAAACCGCCCAGCGGTGACTATCTAGCACCAACTTTTAAACGCCGGTTCGATCCACAATCCACACCAGGTGTCGTCGAACATTAAGCAACTACTTCGAACAATACTGTGGAACCTCGTATATCTGCACTTCAACAACGTTCTCTGGGAAGCGCAATTGACTTCGGCCGGACTGCAATTACAGCCTGCGTAAATCGTTTAGATTTCGCGATAAATCGATTATCAATCGACGACTCTGTCTGAAAAACTATCGATTACTATCCTATCATTCCGAACAGGAGCCAGTGGCTCTTGATGTCGCTGAGGCACTGGCGTATCTACATTCGTTCGACAATGCCATCATTCACCGAGACCTGAAGGCTCGGAATGTGCTTGTAAACGAGCAAGGTACAGCCAAGCTGAGTGACTTCGGTATCAGTCGCGAGCAAACATTGGACGAGACGATGACGGGAGAAGTGGGCACTGCGGCCTGGATCGCACTGGAGGTGCTTCAAGGCGAGCGCTATCGGAAGTCTGTGGACATTTATTCGTTTGGCATCTTCATGGCCGAGCTGGGCAAGTGTACGGCGATGAGACCACGCATTTCGCGATGTTGGTGACCACGGAATTGCTTCGTCCGAAGATGTCAGCGGATTGTCTGTTGACCGTTCGATGAGTTGGCGTCGCGCTGCATGAGCCAGGATCCCGCGGAACGTCCATCAGCTCTGGTACAACATTATGCGCTACGTAAACTGAAACAAGCCACATGTAGGTTGATGAACAATAGAAGACCATTTTCCCTGCCACACACTGGTTGACCGGGCAATGGATTTCCTCGCACCACAGCAGCAGCACCAACTCTTTCGCCGCGGACAACATTCATGGGTTCCAGTGCAATGCTCATGCTCATGAACATGACATGATATCACCGCAATGGATATTTTTGTGACACCAGGAATCCATCCATCCCATCGATGTGTGTGAGTCACATCATGTGAGTGCATGTGAGTCACACGCACCACCATCGGCGATTGGCCAAAAAAATCACTTTCGACCAATCGCATTGCAGATTACGATCTGACTACACGTCCAAGGTCCGATGGAGCTGGGGGGAGCCTCCCTTTGGGGATAATCAGGATGGCATCGACGCCCGGAATGACGCACAACCCGCACGCATTGGCACGTGCCAGCGACCGCTGTCGTCATCCACGAGCGCGCGTCCCACAAGGCATGTGGCTCCTCATAGGAATTCTCGCGCTGCAATGGCAGTGCGTCGCCGTGACAGCAGACAAGTGCACGGATGCTGATCTCGACCGCCCAGATGCGACCACGATCTACCGGTCGCCGTCCAACGCAACGGAGGCAGTGCTGCTGCGCCCCGACTGCACATTTGAACGCGTTCCGATTTCGCGCGACCAGGAAAAATTGACGGACGCGTCGCGGACGCTGAACTTTACGGGCATGGGCGCCGAACAAGTGGTCAGTTATCCGTCCACTGTCAACACGTTCGTGCTCGACCGGAACGCTGTGCACGAAGCCAACTTTTCGACCGCAATGGATTTGCGCTTCTTGTGAGTATCGCGGCGGCTGCAATGTGTGATGGCCAAGCAGCTGACCACGGCTGGTGCGTTTGTGCAGAATTTTACGGCGGAGTCAGCTGACTAATGTGGACAAGTTTATCATGCCGCCGAGCCTCTTCACTCTGGATTTGAGGGGCAATGCCATGCACAGCTTGAATGGCAGCAAGCTGCCAGATACGACGTATTCTATGTAAGTGAAACCACCCGCACCAATGACAGGTTTGGTTGAATTCTCGATGTTGATCATTTCGTGCAGAATCATCTCGGAGAATAAGTTGCAGAACCTCGATAACTTCATCTTCCCGCGCAGTTTGCGACAGCTGTAAGTGCTGCCGCTGTCGTGGCAATGGCTTGTGGCTTACGCGGATACTTTGGTTCACAACAGGTACCTCGAGATAAATCGCCTGACGACAATACAGAAAGTCACGTTTCCCCCAGCACTGTCTGAGCTGTATGCACTCGTTCTGCTCCGATTTGCTGGATTTGGTAGATCTTGTACTTACGCTTGCTGCAGGTATCTGGATGCAAACCCAATCACAGATTTGGACTATGCTGTGCTTCCAGATAGTCTCCAAACATTGTGCGTGCACTTGTGCTGTAACGTGGGGGCACGGATACGCTGGGACTAACGCTACATTCAACTGGCCGACTGTGCATACCGTAGATCATGTATCGACTGCGGCATCAAGTCAATCGTTGGTTTCCGACTGCCATCGCAGCTCCTTAACCTGTACGTTCTTGGCACCTTCCTCACCTTCGACCTCCAGAACGCGAATTCACATAATATGGTTTTGCTTCGTTGTCAGAAACTTGACAGAAACTCAAGTAGACAAGTTTGAGTTGCGGCAATCGGATCTCGACATTTTCCGAGGGCTTGTCAAGCTCGACATATCGTCTCGCCAGTCAGAACCATGCTCCGACCCAGAAGCAACGTTTCAAGTGGTGAGAGAAGTACCGATTTGTGTCATCAGCGGTAAGGTTTGCGAACTTGTAGAGGTATGGGGAGGCATGCTCATAGTGCCAATTGCGCAGACACACGGTTTGAGGAGAAGGTTCAATTGCAACTGCGGAGTACACCATCACCGACATCCACATCAAACTCACCACACACGTCAAATACAAAGCATGCAGCTCTAGGTTGGTGACAAAATAGTGCTTACAGCCTCTTGACCCAGAAAACTGACGTGTGGATGTAAAGGCGTCACTACCATCGTAATTGTTGTGGTGGTGTCTTTGTTGGTTGCTTGTGGACTAGCGTTGGCATTCATATGGTACCGTCGGAGGCAGCAGCATCGATCCAAACCCGACTCACTGATCGACAATGAAGCCACAGTGACAGCAACGCGAACGGGAAACGACACCAGCCGTATGCTGAACTCGGTCATGTCAAACCAAGAATACTTCAGAAATGACATTCGCATTGACGAGAACATCCTGCTGCATCGACTTGCTCACGAAGACATTCATGTCGTGCGCGAAATTGCTAAGGGTGGCTACGGCGTGGTGTACCTTGCTCGATTTGACGGGCGCAATGTGGTACTCAAACGTATTTTAGAGCAGAAGTCTCGCGACACTGTCATCATCCAGAGCTTCATGGACGAAATTCGCTTGTGCGCACGGCTGGAGCACCCGAAGATCGTGAAATTCGTTGGCATTGTTTGGACAACCTTGGCGGACCTTGGCGTCGTGATTGAGTACATGGATCGTGGGGATTTGTGCACGCTGCTTCACAAGGAGCGACAGATTGGAGGTGGCTCCAGCTGGTATGACGCGTCCAACTACCTTCCAGCCAAGCGATCACTGGCCGTGGACGTTGCGGAGGCGCTGGTGTATTTGCATTCGTTCGACAATGCCATCATTCACCGAGACCTGAAGGCTCGGAATGTGCTTGTAAACGAGCAAGGTACAGCCAAGCTGAGTGACTTCGGTATCAGTCGTGAACAGACGTTGGACGAGACGATGACGGGAGAAGTGGGCACTGCGGCCTGGATCGCACCGGAGGTGCTTCAAGGCGAACGATATCGCGAATCAGCGGACATTTATTCGTTTGGCATCTTCATGGCCGAGCTGGACAAGTGTTCTCATCCGTACGACGACACGATCAAGTCAGCGACTTCCGGGGTGGGCCCCTCCAACATTCGCCTCGCTGTGCTGGTTAGTGCCGGTTTGGCTCGTCCAAAGATGTCAGCGGATTGTCCGTCGAGCGTCCAAGAGTTGGTAGCGCACTGCTTGAGTCAGGACGCCACGCAACGCCCGACGGCTGTGGAGCTGCTCAGTGCGCTGCGGAAGCTGTAATGTCACCACGTTGCCGTATCTAGGATCTACATGAATGATGAGTTATCAAGTTTCTACTGTTCCAACGCATCTTCCTTATTAGTCAAACCGTTGGCGCCGAAGACACGCAGAACGGATGGATCCTGCACACGCATGCAAATGCGTTCGGCAATGACATATTTCGTGGCGAACTCGATGCAATCGGCGCACATATCGCGGTCGACATGCACAACAACAGCAGCCCAGTACTTGGTTCGATCATTGGTCGACACGCCAGCGTCGTCCAGCTTCTGTTGGATGTCCATGATCTTCTGCTTCTCCGCGTGGCACCAATAGAAAAAGAAACTTCGGCTGTTGAGCACCGGCGGGCGCATCTCGCCTTTCTTGTTGCGCTCGACCATGTACTGATGGCCAATGTGCTCAATGACGTTGGCCACAGCCATGCTGAGTTCCTTCTGCGGCAAGAACCCGTCGTCGGTGCCAAACGCACCAAACCCACTCATCGTCTTGCCATCGGTCAGTGTTCTCAGCACTTGACTGTCAACACGTTCGTGGGCGTCACCATCGAGTCGTGACTGATCGACCATCGCGTAGCTGATGGACGCCTTGGACGACGACGTGAAGTTTGGCGGCCGTGGCTGCGCCGCCAAGAAATCCAGATAGCTGCGTACTTTGTCGACTTGCACTGCGTGCGACCACGTGAAGAACTGCGCTGCTTCTTCCTCCGTCAAATAGTCCTTGAAGCTGTAGTAGCGCAGGTCCTTGCAGCCACCATCGCCAGCGCCACGGCCGTCGGTCGTGGTCGTGCCATCGGTCATCTCCAGCGTCGCTTTTCACACTAGTGTGTTTGTTTGTGCCAAACCCCACTAAAATCCCCATTCACACCGTTGCAACACAACTATATTGTTGTGAAACACAGTGCGGTTCGCACCAATCGAGCGGTCCTTGTTGTTGGGACCGGTCCCCGCCCCCCTCGCAATGCTGGGGGCTCGCCACCTCAGTGGCTACCCCCTACCCCTGCGCCGGCCAACTTCAACAGCGCATGAGACACCTGTTCAAGACCATTCGAAGTTTTGACCAATGCCACGTGCGCACGCTCCCCTTTTCCACCAATCCGCGCGTTGACAGACGGCTTGAACCACCCCCAAGGATCGGAAGCGCAAGGTGCTGCCGGTGCTCAAAGGCTGCGATCCCCGACGCCGCCGCATTCGCCAACTGCACCTCAGCCGGACACATCCACAGACAGAGACGGACAAGCATGAGCAGCAGTGCCGGCCGCAAGTGCGTGGGCATCGTGCGCGAGGTGTACAACAAGTGGGAGCGGCGCGCGCCGCTCACGCCGACGCACGTGCGCGACCTGGTCAAGAGCGGCGTGCAGGTCATCATCCAGCCGTCCAACTCGCGCATCTTCACGGACGAGCAGTATGAGCTGGCGGGCGCGCGTGTCACGGACGACCTGTCGGCCGCCAACGTCATCGTCGGCGTCAAGCAGGTGCCCGTGCCCGAGCTGCTGCCCAACAAGACGTACATGTTCTTCAGCCACACGATCAAAGCGCAGCCGGAGAACATGGAGCTGCTGGACTCAGTGCTGCAGAAGAAGATCATGCTCATCGACTACGAGTGCATCACCGAGGGCGGCGACCGCAACGGCAAGCGCCTCATCGCGTTTGGTGGCAACGCCGGTCGCGCCGGTATGATTGCGGGCTTCCGCGGCGTCGGCGAACGCCTCATCAACCTCGGATACTCGACGCCGTTCGTCAACGTCGGGTCGTCGTACATGTACACGGACCTGGAGCGCGCCAAGGAAGCTGTTGAGCAAGCGGGCAAGCTCATCAAGCAGGAGGGACTGCCCAAGGACCTGGCGCCCATGACGTTTGTGTTCACGGGCAACGGCAACGTGTCCAAGGGCGCGCAAGAGATCTTCCGCCTGATGCCGCACCAGATGGTGCACCCATCGGAGCTGCCCAACCTGCCGCGCGACAATCGTGTGCTCTACGGCACCGTCGTGGAGCATGACTACATGGTGCGCCCTAAGGAAGCCGGCCGTGAGGCATCGCGTGATGACTACTTCGCAAATCCACATCAGTACGAGCCGATCTTCCACGACCAAGTCGCGCCACATGCGTCCATGATCGTCAACTGCATGTACTGGGATGATCGCTTCCCTCGCTTGCTCACGCGCGACCAGATTGCCGACCTGCGTCGCTCGGGCAACAAGAAGCTGCTGGGCATTGCCGACATTTCGTGCGACATCGGTGGCAGCATGGAGTTCCTCGAGTATTCGACCGAGATTGAACGGCCATTTGCGCTGTACGACACGGAGAAGCGCATGATGGTGGACGAGCTCGACGGTGACGGCGTGATGATGATGTCGGTCGACATCTTGCCCAGCGAGCTGGCGCGCGAATCGAGCCAGCACTTTGGTGACAAACTGCTCGAGTATGTCAAGGTCCTGTCTGGCGTTGACGCGTCCGTGGCACTGAAGGAGCAGCTGGCGCTGCCGAAGGAATTGCGTGGCGCTTGCATTGCCAGCAATGGCCTCCTCACACCGAAGTACGAGTACATTCACCGCATGCGAGCCGAGCGCGAACGCAACCGCGCCAAGAAGTACGTTTCAGAGAAGGCCCAAGTGGCGGGCAGCACGTGCGTGCAGCTCGATGGCCACTTGTTCGACACCGGTTTGATCAACCAAGTGCTCAACATCATCGAGGAGCACGATGGCGCGTTCTTCCTCGTCGACTGCCAGGTCCGCCCGAACTTCGTTGACGAGACCAAGGACAGCACATCGAGTGCCATTGTTCAGATCACGATGAACTCGCGCGAAGAGCTGGATGCCATCATTGAGAAGATCAAGCGCTTGTCCGAGCTCACGGCTGGTGCGGACGCTACGGTCTCGGAGTTGCCAGATTTCTGCGGCACCAACTTTTCGAAGACAGCCAAGAAATCGCGTAAGGAAGGCGCCGGACACGGCCAGGGAGGATCGAACGTGACCGTGACGTCGCAGGAGAAGCGCAAGATCGTGTGCCTTGGTGCTGGTCTCGTTGCCGCGCCACTGGTGGAATACCTTTCGCGAGAAGGCGCCAATGAAGTCAACGTCGCATCAGGCTTGGAAGGCGAAGCCCAGCGTATTTACCGCAAGTTTTCGCGCCAGAATGTGAAGCCACACTTCGTGGACGTCTTGAAGGACAAGGCTGGCCTAGAAAAGCTCTGCTCGTCGGCCGACTGCGTTGTGTCTCTACTGCCAGCTCCGATGCACGTTGACGTCGCCAAGTTGTGCATCCAGCACCGCACACCATTGGTGACGGCGAGCTACATTTCCCCAGAGATGAAGTCTCTGCACGCCAACGCCAAGAACGCCGGAATCCCAATCTTGTGTGAGCTTGGCTTGGACCCAGGCATGGATCACATGAGCGCCATGAAGGTGATTGACGAAGTGAAGGCTCACGACGGCAAGATCGTGTCGTTCTCGTCAGTGTGTGGTGGTCTCCCAGCTCCAGAAGCTGCCGACAACCCCATCGGCTACAAGTTCAGTTGGAGCCCTCGCGGCGTGCTCACGGCTGCCCTCAATGCTGCTCAGTATCGCAAGGACGGAAAGGTCGTGAACGTGCGTGGTGATGACCTGCTCATCAGCAACGAGCACGTCAACTTCTTGCCAGCGTTCGCTATTGACCAGATCCCAAACCGTGACTCGCTCCCATACGCTGACATCTATGGCATCCCAGATGCCCACTCGATCTACCGCGGCACCTTGCGCTACGCTGGCTGCTGCGAAATCCTCTACCAGATGCGCAACCTCGGTCTGTTCGACACCAACCCAGCCGGAGCAATGCCGTCCACGTGGCCAGATCTCATCAAGGAACTGACAAAGAAGAACGGCGGAGCGCTCAAGCAAGATGGCAACGAGTTCCTCAAGTGGCTCGGCGTCTACGATGTCAACACCCCACTCGTCAAGTCGAGCACCGTCATTGATACTTTCTGCGCGCTTTTGCAAGACAAGCTGGCGTACAAGCCTGGTGAGCGTGATATGGCGATCATGCACCACGAGTTCGGCGTCGAGTATGCTGATGGCCGCAAGGAGAAGCGTACGTCGACCTACGTTGGCTATGGCAGCGAAAACGGCGATACCATCATGGCCAAGACGGTCGGTGTGACCGCTGCCATTGGCGTTCAAATGATCCTGCAAGACGCAGTGCAAGGCCGCGGTGTGCTCACGCCAACCACGCCAGACATCTACAGCCCCGGCTTGGCGCGCCTTGAAGCGGAAGGCGTTCGATTCAACGAGAAGACGTTCCCACTCGTGTAAGTCACCCGTGTTTCGTTTGCATTGCACGTGTGTCAGGTACCAGTACAGGATGAGTTTCAGAACAATAAGTAATAAGACCCAAAGACATGGATTTCTCGAGCACGCTTGATGTCCTCCATCATCGCCGACACGATCACGAAACGGAATCTAGAATCGCAGAGCGTTGCCATGCGACACCGACGACTTGGCCAAGATTCTTGCCGCAAGAAACCACCATCCCCGACCACGTTGCAGCTCAGTTGGACGTGAACGGCCTTGTCGCATCTCGAGCGTCTTCTTCGAACGCCTTGCGTGGCGACGGCCCAACGTATTGCTGCACGATGCCATCAGCCGATAAATGCAGTCTCGACAACGTCCGCGGCCGTGAGCTCGCATAACTCGTCTTAATCTGTCGACCACCGACTTTCGGTCCAGGATACAGCGTGAGCTCCAGCAGCTCGCGACGCACTTGCTCATTTGCTTCTGCTGCCGACATGGCCGTGGCTGTTGATTCCTGGTTGACTGACGCAAAGGATTTTGTTGCTCGAGGTGAAGGTAGCCTGGTGAGCTCTGGGCAACCTATCATTATGGACGCCTTGCCCATGTATCGCTGCGGCAAACGCTCTGGTCCATTTCGCTGACGCAGTATGAGACCCTGTGGCTTCCACTGATCTGTTTGCATCTCTGACTCAGTGAAATCAGGCACTGCCATGATCTCGACGCTTGTGTTCGTGCGCAGTCGATATTCTTCCCGATCGGCGATCTCTTTCAGCTGCAACATAGATATCACAGCATTCGTCAACGATTAAGCCAAATTCCGGTTTCGCACCGTTGTTGAAACACTAACCTTTGCCGCTAACTGCTCTCGTTCAACTTGTGATGCAGCTATTCGATCTTCCAGCATCTCTATCTTTCTAATGCACTGTACTCAGCAATGTCTAGAGGTTAGCAGCAAAACGATGGATTAGAACTCATCCATATCGCCCGTACTCGATCGTTCGTGTTGATCTCTTTCTCCCATGCTTTGGTTTTATCAAACAGCAACATCGTTAATCGCTGTTGGTCTTCCTGCACGAAGGTGTGCTCCTCTTTGAGATCGGATAACTCTCGCTCGAGGTCGATTGACTGCAATTGCGCTTGTTTCAACTCTTCCGTTGCCGTTTTCTACGTCACCATTCCATACATATGAGTTTCATCCACTGCTCCCGACGTCTGTATCACTGAGCAATCTTACCAATGCTTTTTCATTCCGCATGAGGTTGTTCTTGCCGACTTCAACAGTGAGCTTGAGCTTCGCCATGTCAGCTTCCATTTGGCGCATTGTCAGCTGGTCCGAATCAATTTTGTTCTCGGCAAGATCGAGATCCTCGCGCAATCGCGTGGCTGTCTCGACAACACGTTCGATTTCCACGAGCACAACCTCGGCGCGGTTATGGCTCAAATGACTGAACTTCTTCATGGCCTTGTCCATCAACACGCGCCGCCGAAGCTCCCGCTTCTTCTGGACCAAGTCCGGAGTGAGCACTGATTCGGATTCATCAGGTTGCTGAGCAGCTTCGTCTTCGTGCGGTCGTTCCAGCTCAATCACAGTAAGCAGTGCCTTGTTTTCACTAATGCGATACACTTCGTCGGAAACTGTTTTGAGAAATTGCATCAACACTTGTCCTTTCTCGGCTTCAAACTCCATATCTCTCTTGCTTTCGTCGATCTGCCGCAGCATTTCCTCGATCTGTTCTGCAGCTCCGGCGCTGTCCTGATTCAACCGCAGCTTGAGCGCATTCACACTGCCACCACAGCAAATCCATCAGCTCGACATCATCGACTTTCCAACTCGATCATTTCCTTACCTGCCCGTCAACCCTTCGATGGTGATTTTGGATTCTTCCAGCCGATCTAGCAGCACTTGGTGCCGTTTCTCCATATCGGCTGCCACTTTCTGTTGAATTTGGTAGCGTTCACGCAACTCATCCATCTCGCCTAGCAAACGAGTGACCTCCTGGTGGTACAGCTCGAAGTTCTTTTCGTTCACTTCCAGGTTCCCCAGCACTTCGGATTCGAAGCGATCACTACTGGGCTCTTCCTCAGTCACGTCGGCCTCTTTAGCGCGCGGTGTTGTGCCCTGTCGCCGACGGAAGTAGTCTCCAAGGTTCGGATGGCGTGAGCCATCACCTTGTCCTCCGTCAGACTTGGCTTCAGTTGGTATGAAGCGTGTGACCACTGTCGTGCTTGGCATCCGACTAAGCTTGTGACGAATTGGTGGTGGAGGTGCTCGCTGTGATTGACGCCATAACAACCCAGCGAGATCGCTTTCCCGCATGTTTGCCCATTCGATTTGCTGCTGCAGCTCGTCGAACTTTTGGCGAATCATCGCTTTGAATTCTCCCGGCGGAACACCTCCAGGATGATTAGCATGTGCGTGACCTGCATCGGCGTGAGTGAGGAAGCCACCGCTGTTTTTCATTGCTTCCATTTCTCTCTGCAGTTTCTTGTTGGCTTTGCGCAACTCGAGACTTTGTTCTTGCAGTTCTTCTCGCTCGCGCTCTTCTTCAATCAACTGATCCTCAAGGTGGCGCTTGGTTTGTTCGAAGCGTTGGAGCGTGTTTGCGAGCTCTTCTTTCAGCGAGGTTAACGAGGATTGCAGACCTTCGTTCTGAGAGATCTTGTCCTTGAGCACTGTCCGTGTAGCCGCCAGGTCCTCGGTCAACTGCTTGCACTTCTTGATCTCTTCTTGTAGCTTGTACGCTAGAGGAGAACGATCATCACATGAATATCTCATACAGGCACTGCACCATTCCTGACTGATCCTTCTTACAAGCAGCACCGAAGTCAGACTCAAACTGCGCTTTTTCCACTCGAACTTGGTGCAGCGCCTTGCTCACTTCTCCCAGTTCTTCTTTTAAGTGGTTGTTGGACGCCGAGAAGATATCTCGTTCGTGGTTGGATCGCACGAGATTCTGCTTGACATCTTTGATTTCAGCCACGAGCCGGTCAACCTCTTCTTGAGTGCATTGAGACAGCTGCAACTTGGATCGGAGACTAGTGATCGTGGCTTTTTGGTCGCGCTCCATCTTTCGGGCAGCCTGAAGCTGTTCAAGCGCGTACGCATTCTCCTTCACCAGTGCTTTGACGCGCTGCTGCAGAGCGTCCTTCACTTCTTCCATGTCTTTTGCCTCGGTCCGCAACCGATGCACGACGTTGCGCATCTGGTGTTCACCTTTGGCTGCCCGCAACATCTCCTGTCGTGCTGCTAACAACTCGCTGCTCTGCGGAGGCATTCACGCCATCACAAGAACGAATCGTTCAACCAACTAGCTCGTGCAGCATTCATGCTGCATGGGCACTCACCTCGCCGTGTACGAGTTCCAAGTGGCCACCGCATGTCTCACACGGGTGCACACGGAGAACGGTTTCCGCAGGTGCGAAGAGCGGCAATGCATCGCGCAAATCAATGGATGGCACACCACTTAAACGATCTTCGCTGTTTAGAAAGCTCGTGGCGCTCAGCCCACGCGAATGAAGTTCTTCCTTGACGAGGATGATGTCCTGGTAGTACGCGCGCCTGATGGTTTCGATGACCTTGTTGCGACGCGAGAGCTTCCCACGTAGCATTTCGAGCTGCAACTCGATTGAAAGCTTACGACTCGCCTCCATTTCGTTCTCATCATCCGAATCGTTTGCTGGAACTTTGTCATCTTTGCTTGCCAGCCCAACAGCGACGACTGGAGCGGCTTCCTCAATTTTGGTCGCTTCGAGTTCCAGTTCAACATCTATGTCGGCGCCGAAGTTACCGTCGATGCCAAGGTTCTTGCGCTCGTAGCCATTGGACGGTGGTCGAAGAAACGAAGACACCGGCCGCATCGTTGCAGTGGACGCCGAGCGCTCAATGTCCACAACACTGGTGCCGTCAGATATCCCCATCTGATACTTCGATGCGGGCTTCTTGAGCGCACGCCCATCCAGTCCATCGACCTCAGCTGTGGACACACCGGTCGCCGCAGCGAGCGCTAGCAGACCCTCCATCACACCTTTGCTCCCATGCTCACACTCGTGAGGAATGGGCCAGCCAGGAACGACCGCTATTTCCGGTCATAATAGGTGAGAATGGTGACAACGATAGCACTGATGACTGCCACATCACATGTTTGATAAATATCTCCCCGGGCCTCGCAACACAATTATGCCAAGCGACAAGCGCTAGTTCGTATTGTCTGACGCTATATATCATCATAACTAGGTAAAGCGCACGGTTTGTTGGTTTGTTTACCAGCAGACCACTGGCGCTCGTGGCACGAAATGGGATCATCTTCTGCTTTGATACCTCTAGCATTATGGAGACAATACCAAGATATATATATAAAACTAAAGAAGCCTAAACAGCTTCGACTTCCACGCACTCTGTTGGAAAATGCTCGTGCCCAATCTGGACGACAAGCGACAAGCGACCGTTTCCCACTGATCTCAACCAACGACTCCACACCATCTTAACAATCTACACATGACCAATCCATTAATAATGACACTCCACAACGACGATGATACTCTGTCTACGTCACAACACCCTCTAGTTATACTGCCGAGCCGAGTTCGAGTTCGAGTTCGAGTTCGGGCACGGCGTCTTCTTGYTGCCGCTGTCTGGCGACTTGGTCACCGGCGCCGGTGTGTACGGGTTGTTGCCGCTGTCAGGCGACTTGGTCACTGGTGTGTTGCTAGGTGCTGACGTGGCTGGCTGCGTCGAGTTGGCGCCCGGACATGGCGTGCGCGTGACCGGCGTGGCGGGCACCCGCGAGTGCTGCCAGCGTGGGTGCTTGGTGACTGGACGCGGCGTGTACGGGTTGTACGGGTTGTTGCTCGGTGCTGGCACTGGCGACGGACCTGGCGCTGGACCTGGGTATGGCGCAGGCGTTGGCTGTGGCGTTGGTGCGGTCGTCGGCTGTGGCGTTGGTGCGGTCGTCGGCTGTGGCGTTGGTGCGGTCGTCGGCTGTGGCGTTGGTGCGGTCGTCGGCTGTGGCGTTGGCGCAGACGTGGTGGGCGCTGGAGCCGGCGACGGCGATGATGATGGCTGTGGGCCAGGAGCTGGCGTCGGGTTGCCGTTCGGCGTGGCCGTGCACAACTTGCCACTGGCATCACAGTACGGCGCCTGCGACGGACACTGCGAGCACGACTTGCCAGGGATGTACGTCTTCTCGCCCTGCCAGTTGCCAGGCGTGAAGTAGTTGCACGCCGTCAAGTAGCCGTTTGGACACATCTTGGACGCGCAGCCCACGAGGTACGTGTTGGCCCACAACACGGCGGACGCGTGGTTGAGTGTCATCATGCCGTTGCCGTTGCGGTCCGATGCCGAGATCTCGTCTGACACCCACGCCTTCATCCAGCCGTCCACGGTCGCCTTGTCGAGCGAGTTGCCGCCGTACATGAGGTTCTGGCCGTACGCGTAGTTCTCGGTGTAGTGTTCGAACTGGCACTTCTCGACCCAGTCTGACGCAGAGATGGCGAGTGATTCGTCCCACTCGACTCGGCGCATGTTGGACGCCTCGGTTGGCACCAGCGTGGCGCGCGCCCAGTTGTGCTTCTCCACGATGTAGTCGCGGATCTCGGACGTGTACGCGTTCTTGTTGACGCCACTGTTGTGCACGGTCGGCTTCTTGTCGACACCCTCCGTCTTGGGTCCGCCGTACGGACTGTCGCCGCTGACTGGCGATCCGTACGGGTTGCTGTTGCCGCTGCCGTACACGTCGTCGTTGGAGCTGTCATCGATGATGTACGACGCCGCGCGCACACTGGYRAGCTGGAGCGCAAACACGATGACAGCCGATGACACGCAGATCTTCATGTTGGATATGTGGTTGGTGTGTGGAAGCAGAAGAAGACGAAGTGAGCGGCGATGGGGAAGTTTGAGTGTGAGCGTGGCGACGCGGTGTGCGTCCGTCAGTGCAGGCGTTGGGCCACCACACCAACCCACCCATGCGGTTGCGGACATCTGCTCCACATTCATTGCCATCTGGAGCGGTCGTCGACGGTCCGCGACGGGTGGTGTGCGGCTGGTGCGAGTCGTGGACTTGTGGATTCCAGAGAGCTTACCATCGTGTTGCTCGTRGTGTTCCTGGCTTCGTGCTGGCGTCCGAACTTTCGGTCGTGCTTGACATGTGCGTTACCGCGTCGCTCGGGTCAGGCTTGATGTGGTGGTTGTCGCGTCAAACGCATGCGTATTGTAATCTAGCGACGAGATGAATGGTTTTGTGGACGTATGGACTCGCACACTGTCCGGCGCATGATCATGAGTCACAAGGCTCAAGATACGACCTGTCCATGCTGCCACTGGCAAGCGTTTGGTGCTGAAGGTGAAACGACGACGAGGCGAAGTTGCCTCAACGGTCACGTGAGCTGTGTCTGTGATGTAAAAGATTGTGTGGGTTGCTCGAAGCACGTGTGCGCCCTGCTGTTCTGAGTTGTTGTTGTGGTCAGTTGATGGTGGCTGCAGCTGTTGCCGACAGGCTCAAAGATCGCAGACAGATGCAGTGGTGGGGGGTCTGAAATTTGTTAGTTAGTTTCAGCGACACTTGTCACTAACTGAGAGCGGCTTCCTGCCCACGGTCGCGTACACGTTTGCACTTTAGAGGTGGAGATTATAGTGTTGACGTCTAGGCTTGGGCGTCATCGCTGTGAAGTATTTTGATATTTTCGAACAGTATGAGCGCGGGATCAAGATTGGTTGATTCCATCGAGCAGCGGCCAGCTTGTGTACGCCTAGCTCTTCCGCTCTTGGTTAGGAATCGGAAGACGCTGAGGTGACGGCAAATAGAGTGCTACACTGTATGATTGGATAAGATATGCAACGAAATATCAATAGTGGGTTACAATGGCAAGCAGATTTTTTTCTTGCGGTGGTGGGCAACACGCATGCACCGCTCGAATAGAAGAGTTCAGTGACCAGACTTAAAGCCTGCTCAGCGTGACGAACCAAACGGAGCACCGTGACCAGTTATGTCATGCTTCACGTAATTTATTCAGCCTCAGAGTCTGACCTTCATGGAGACGTTGCTGGTGCGAGAGATCGCCGATGTGGCGTCACAGACGTTCCAGGTGTACTGGTCTAACATGCTACCTAGTGGCTTCGTGATCGTTCAACTATGTCGCTTGCCGTGCTCATTCTGAATTGCTGGTCGACGCCGATCTCCTATGGGCTCTTGCATTCATTCTCATCTCGAAACAAAGACATACCGTTTGGTGATGACGACGGCGTTGTGGCTGCTGGCGAACGTCATTTTAGACAGTGTCAGCTCCATGTTTTGCCGATGGTTGTGCTGGTCCCGCACTGGCGCGACGTCGACTTTGCTGAGCACGTGTTCCAGCTTTCGATCTGGTGCACAACGACGTCAACTTCCAGGCAATTATGAGCGCTGTAGACCGTGGTCACTGCATCGGTTCATCATCATCATCATCGGGTCCAGTATATTGAGGTCAATTCTCAGTGGCCTCCAATATCTCCTGTCGAACCTAGGCTACAGTGTCAAAACGGCCGGTTCCTTTCGCGGCGGTGTTGCCCCCCCTTCCAGAGATCCGTTGTCAACGCAGCAAGAATCGACCGGGGCATGGTGTGTTCAGCCGTAATGGTTGCCGTTCTGTGGTTGTCCAGCACCCAATTGGCGAGGCCATCTGCCATCTTGTTGCGTGCGCCGCGGTGATGGACCCATCGGCATTCCTGTAGTCCTGCACAAGGCGCCACCACAGCCGCCAGAGCAGGCATAGCATCACCAGGCATTGTCTTCGCCATAGACGTTCGATTTTGTGACGCCATAGACGTTCGATTTTGTGACGCCATCGCCACTCGTCCTTGCTGGTCTGGGAGGACCAGACCTGTTGGGGCGCTTTGGCCAGCTGCAGTCCAAACACATCGTCCCTCACTGTATCGGTTGGACAGTTGATTTTCAGGCTCATTCCGGTCTGGGGCATCCGGTCGTGCGTGTTTCCGCTCGGAAAACATCAGTAGCGCGGTCGCACGACCATCTCACCCGAGCCGGTCGCTCCAATCGTGACCAATGCCTGGGTGGCCATCGAGTCTTCCAACATACCCACGTTTCACCAAGCTGCGCTACGCTTTTGGTTCCCGTGCGCTGTGTTAGCTTCAGTCGTGGAGGGCTGGGAATTATCGGGCTAAACGCAAGCTCACCCGATGGTCTGAGCGAACACGCTCTCGGCATACTTTGTAGAAATGCTCAGAAAGGAAAAAAGATGAGACCGTGAGTGCCTCTCGCGCCAGAGCTTCCAGTGCCTTCGGCGCGTTGATGAAGAAGAAGAACRGAGCCTCTGGGGCTCCATGTATTCCCAAGCGGTTACACCTCTAACCTGCAACTCTTGGGATCAACGAGCAACCTAGTGCATATATAGTTAGCTCCATTGCCGCACATCCCAGCAGGATGCTGGCAGCAGCCGATCCCAAACCAACACTCCTCCATGTGAGGCAATGTGGCTGTCGTCAGGGCAGCCCAAGCTGACTGGTGAACTTCGCGTGCTTGACTTCCGCCAACCCTTTTGTGAACAAATCAGCAAGCGGATCTTCGCTCTTCACGTACGAAGTCTCCACCTTGCCCCTCCGCGATGTGTCTCGCAGGAACTTGTATTTGATGTCGACGTGCTTCAGTTTGTGGGAGGTCATTTCCCCTTGGACGTGCTTTATGGCCGCTTGATTATCGACGTAGAGCTGCATGGGCATCACCATGGGTACACC